>CDMY01000504.1:0-30726 GCA_001179505.1 Vitrella brassicaformis | reverse complement strand
ACAGGCGAATGTGTGTGGTTTGGTTTATTTATGTGAACTCAGACACCTTTCGCTCGCTGTGTTCGCATTTGCCGAATGTCATGTACCAGCTGAGTCTCAATGACATCGTGCAGCTGCTCTTTGCACTGGACAGAGTCGACCACATCGACAGGACAGTGTGCAGGTACACAAACAGGCAGACAGCCACCAGCCACTGCAAATGTGTTCGTGCCTCTGTCGGTGGTGTATGCAGGCGTGTGTCGCGCAAAGTGGCCGCCCGTCTGAGCCATCCTGAGACCAAGACACAAGTGGAAGCAGCCACCATCGCCGGCCTGGCGGCTGCTTTCGCCCTGCACCAGTACCGCAGCCATCCGCTCTATCGGCTGATCGCCCGGCGAGCCGTCATGCTGGCCGATGAGTTCGACACGCCATCGCTGGGCCGGCTCTTCCTGAGAGAGATTGCTGAGGTCGTCGCGTGTGACATCCAGCCGATTCAGAACCTGCGCGTGTCCGCCATGGTAGCTGACTTCTGCCAGAAATACCAACCCACCATTACCGGTGAGCGCATCAGTGCGTTCCCCTCTCAACCAAGACACATCGGCAGCCGGCCCTCTCTCTCTCTCTCCCTCTCTCTCTCTCTCTCTCTCTGTGTGTGTGTGTGTGTGTGTGCAGCAAGGCGTGTGTGTGGCCGTGGCGCACACCACACCACACCACACGACACGTGTGGGATCGATCGGAGGGTGTGTGCGTGTGAGCGTGTGTATGTGTGGGTGCGTGTGATTAGGTAGGTGCCTGTCCTTCTTGTGTATTTTTTGTGTGTGTGTGTGTGTGTGTGGGTGGGTGGGTGCATCGCAAGCTATGTATGCACCCCCCACACACATTCATTTATTCAGCCCTGCACCGATCGATTCTCTCTCTCTGTGGGTGTGTCTGTCGTGCGAAGGCGAGGCCCGAATGGCCGAGGCGAGCGTGTCTGTCTGTCTTGAGTCTGTGTGTGTTCTCTGTGTGTGTGTGCATCACACACACACACACACGACCCCCACCCACCCACACACACACACATCCATCCCATCTGCCCCCTGCACTCATTCGATTGTCTCTCCCTCCCTCCCTCCCTCCCTCCCTCTCTGTGTGTGTGTGTCACTCAGGCGAAGGCGAGGCCCGAAGGGCCGGGCGGAGCCAAGCCGAGCGAAACCTGCCTCGCCTGTGTCTGTCTAAGTGTGTGTGTGTGCCGCTGATGCGAAGGCGAGGCCCGAAGGGCCGAGCCTGAGCCTGTGTGTGTGTGTGTGTGTGCGTTCTCTGTGTGTGTGTGCATCGTATGGACCCCCCCTTGCACCCCCACTCACCCCTGCACGCACTGGTTGTCTCTCCCTCTCTCTATCTGTCCATGGCTTTTTTGCCAACTTGGCGATGCCGTGGAAGGACGAGTATTGACTGTATAGCTTATCTACAAGAAGTTCTGAAAACTGCCAACCAACATCGCCTCGCTATTCGCCCTTTCCACCAAATTGCACCTCTCACCCCTTCAACGCACTCACCCCATCGATACCCTCCCTGCCGCATACCCACTTCTCGCACACGCAAGGCCAGCCGCTCAAACTCCCCACACACACAGTCCATCACACCAGCAGTCATTTCCCGGCCTCCCAGCCCCACTTGCAATGAATGGGAAAAAGCCTCCACCTACTGACTGCAGGGTTTGGAACCCTGCGAGCTTAGACGTGCATTGATTGCGAGCCAGCTGGATCTTCCCCTGATCCTCGGCAGACGGACAGACCAACGACCTGCTGTCCCTCTTCCACTTGCGAGCTTGAAGCCAATCCCACCCTCCCAGAAATGCTGCCCATCTCCTGCAGGCTGCATCCTCCCCAGTTGCAGTTGGCAGCAGGAAGTGCCCCTGCGCCGCCGTCTTGTGTGAGAGGCTTGTCGCATCTGGATGTCCGCGCAGCCACGAGCGATGGGCCGCAGAGGAGCATCAGGTTCAAACTCAGACCTATCCGGTCAGCCCAGCAGGAAGAAAGGCCGAATGAATGAATAAAAGAATGATGGCACAGATCTTTGTGGGTTCTGTTGGTGCAGGCATGACTATCAGAACGTGTTGGTGAATGCTGATGTGCGCCACCTGGTGCAGACGGCGGAGAAGCTGCTGGTCGACGTGGGCACCAAGAAGAAACGGGCCTTCTGGGAGATCTTCTCGAAGCGCGCCAAGCTGTCGATGCACCTGCTGCAGCCACTCGACATGGCTATCATCGGCAGAGCATTCGATGAGCACGACAAGGACACAGGCAAGTCGACAGACAGCCCGGCAGACAGGGAGGGAGGGAGGGAGGGAGGATGAGAAAACGACTAGTATTGTCAGCATGCATTGATTGTCTGTTGCAAGCTGCCTGCAGGTGTGTTTCAGGAAATGGCGGCCATGATTCCCCTGCGGATCACTCGTTTCGACGGCCTGTCGCTCGTGGCCATGGCAGATCTGCTCAGCAGGAGGGCCAAGAAGGCCATGGGTACGAACCACAACTCAGGCACACACACACAGGCGAATGTGTGTGGTTTGGTTTATTTATGTGAACTCAGACACCTTTCGCTCGCTGTGTTCGCATTTGCCGAACGTCATGCACCAGCTGAGTCTCAATGACATCGTGCAGCTGCTCTTTGCACTGGACAGAGTCGACCACATCGACAGGACAGTGTGCAGGTACACAAACAGGCAGACAGCCATCAGCCACTGCAAATGTGCTCGTGCCTCTGTCGGTGGTGTATGCAGGCGTGTGTCGCGCAAAGTGGCCGCCCGTCTGAGCCATCCTGAGACCAAGACACAAGTGGAAGCAGCCACTATCGCCGGTCTGGCGGCTGCTTTCGCCCTGCATCAGTACCGCAGCCATCCGCTCTATCGGCTGATCGCCCGGCGAGCCGTCATGCTAGCCGATGAGTTCGACACGCCATCGCTGGGCCGGCTCTTCCACGCCTTCAACTCGCTGTCACTCGACAGCGTCGAGATGATCGAGGGCATGGAGGAAGTCCTCATCGAGAGGTACACACACACACACATCAGCTTCACGGGCAGGAAAGCGGCCAACCATCCTCCTGTGTGAGTGTGTGCAGGTTGCCTTTGTTCTCGCGCGAGGAGCTTTCTGCGATCAAGGAATATGTGGATGACAGCGAGGCCGGCGTGATGAATCTCCGCGATGCCCTCGACCAGGTCTGGGAGGTCACCACAGGCGAGAGGCCCAAGGAGCGGCCACCCAGACCGCCACCGGCAGAAGACGCCTTCGGGAGCTACGAGGATGTTGAGAGTGGCGGCGAGGAGGAGGAGGAGAGTGAGTTCGCTGAGGACGACTACAGGGGAGAGGAAGGGGCCGAGGACAAGTCACGAGAGCGTGACACTGACGAGAACGATGAGGAGAAGAGAGAGAGAGAGAGAGAGAGAAGGGATGATAGAGGCAGAGGCAGGCAGGCGTAGGTGCATGCCTGCCTGCCTGCCTGCTTGGCTTCGCTGGTTTTTGTGATGCCAGCTGTTGTCTGTTTGGAGTGCATGTGACTATGAAGATCTACCGTGCATGATTCGATTCAAATGAAGCATGTTCTACACGTACGTATGCGTGCCTCTCAACCCATCTTCAATGAATGTAGCCGCATTCCGTTAGCAGCGGCGAGGGTCTGCGAGCTCAGCGGAGGAGGGGAAACTCTTTTTTCGCCGCTGTTGCTGCTGTAGTACACTCCTTTCGGTAGATCCACTTTCAGGTAGTCGCATCTCGTCCGTCACGCAGGCCTGCTGAGCTGATCCACCCGAACAGAAGGACGAGTACCAAAAGCCCTCGTTTCTCTGTCAGCTGTTGCCTTGAGGACGGCCGCCCTGAGCCGGTGTGCTGGTGATGGAGCAGAAAGGCGATTCGAAAGCTGCCGGGGCTCGCCACGTTGACTCCCACAAGTCTCGCCCCGCCCGGAGGGGCATCTTTTTACGGTAGGGAAGCACATCTGTGGTCATTAATGGATCGCTGAGAGCACACGCACTGTGTTTTCCATGTTGTTCATCGTGTAGTTGTTCGTGGTCCACCTGTCGTCACCGTCAAGACCGAACCACAGGATGATCCCCCTCGACAGGAGCAGCAGCACCAGCACCAGCAGAGTGCGGCACCGGGCCGGACGAGCCACGAGGGCGGCGGTGACGGTGGCGGTGCCTTAGTCAAGGACGGGCGGGAAGACGTTGACATGAAGGGCAAGGGCGTTGACGAAGACTGGCAAGACGATGGTACGCAACGCACACACTCTCGGTGCTGACGGTCTTGGTAGCTCTCCGTCGCTCCCTCTGTGTGTGTGTGCAGATATGGGCGGCGTTGGCGGCTACTCCGGTGAGCAACACACGACACACACAGCACGCCACCGTATGAGCGTTCCAATGCATCGCCCTGTTCGTCCGTCTTTTCCTAGGCGATGAGGATGAGGACCGAGAGCTAGACGAGGACGATGGAGACAACGTGCATGACAGCAATGGTACACACACGGATACTCACCCAAGTGATACACACACACATATATATATATATATATGGACGGTGTCATTGTGTGCAGGTGTTCAGGAGGACAGACAGCGCTCCTGCTCCAAGACCGACCGACCATCACGTACCACACCCCCCAAGCAGGCACCTCCCCCCTCTCACCAAGCTCACCAAGCAATATGCCCTTGTCCCCCTTCAGCCAACCGGGGCCGCTTCCCCCGCCCCCCCACCGATCCCCACGAGATCAGCCTCCGTGATGCCTACGTCAAGAAGTGCACACGTGCATCGCCCACATACGATGACGTGTTCGATGGGCTGGCGGACATGGCCACATTCGAGCGCAGAAGGCCTGACGGCCGCCGGGAGTGGGTCAGTTTCAACGTCACTGTGGGGCCGGTCAACACCGATGGAGACCCCCAGGTCTTTTACATCCAGGCGGTGCTGACCCGCCCATGGTCCTTCCTCGAGCTGGCCAGCACGCTGCGCCGCATTCGCGACGGAGAGCTCGGCCGACCTGACCAAGCCACCCAACAAGACACACAGCTTAGCGATCGAAGAGGGCAAGAGGATACTCAAATGCCCGTCAGCTGTGGCCGCTGCTGCCGATGCTGCCGCTGCCGGTTCTGCTGGTGCTCCTGATGGGGATGACCGAGATGGCTTCTGGCATCGGTCGAGGAAGGGGCGCCGTCGTCGACCGAGGGGCTGCCGGGGAGGTGCTGACAAACGCCAGCGGGGCAGCAAGAGGGAGGCCGACAGAGATGGGCTGGCCGCACAGCAGCCAGAAGCCAAGAAACCTCGCGCGTCAGGTAATGTAATACGAGGGGGCACGGGTATGTACCTGGGTGTGTCAATGTGCACATGTCTCTATGGCCGTGGTTTGTGTGGTCAGGTTTGCCTTCGACGTCGTTTTGTCGTCTGGAGGCCGCGGCAGCTGCTGCAGCCGCCAGTGCGGGGGGCCATGTCGGTGGCGGCCGTCATCGGGACAACGGGTGGGACGTCAGGGCCCTCGACGAGCTGTCGTGGCAGGAGGTCGAGAGGGCTTTCCTGGCGGACACAGACGGCATCATTTGCAGCCTGGCCTCCACGATGAGCAAGGTCAGGGGGACAAGGACAGAGCAAGGTCAGGATGAGCCACGTCACGGATGGTTCCCTGTGTGTGTCTGTGTGGTGTGCAGCACAGGATGGGTGGTCGAGCTCTGCGTCGGCTGAGTGAGAGGGCCGAGGACAAGATGCTCGACGAAATGGACAAGCGACTGGGCATCGTGGCGTACGGCGAGCAGCTCCAGCTGCAGGAGTGGATCGAACGAGCTGTAAAGAAGGGGGTAAGCAGTGAAGGCGCACACAGACAAAGTGACTGGCGGTGTGTTCATGGCATGGTGTGATAGTGTGTTTGTGATCATATTTGTGTATCGATGCCCGGCTTTCCGTTTCCTTTTGGTCAGGTGCGTGTGCCAGCTGGCCGCGAGGGTCGCGTGGGCGTGGAGAGAAGGAAATAGAACACGGTGAGTGACAGACCGGTGAGTGCCTGACGAACGCTGACACAAACATCTTCGCGTCACCTCTCTCTTTGCTGTTCTTTCCATAGGCCGTTAGTTACTTGGCTGTTTGGTTCGATAGACCGCCATGCAGCGTCGCACACCAACAGTCTCGATCAGACAGGCCGATGCACTGCACCCACAGTGCGGCACCCACTGTCTGCACAGTGTGAGTGTGCCCTGCAGCTGACTCTTTCAACCGTGCTGCATGCGGGCCTTTGTGTGATGCGGTTTAAGGTCGTGTGGACTGACTCGTGATGGCTCACTGCATCCCTGGTCCATCAATTGTTTTTCGACTGACCCGATAGCTAGCTGCTTTGCTTGCTCTCTTCGATCCAAGTCTGTGTGCATACTTACACTACCTGTCTATCTGTCTGTGCGCATACTTACCAGACGCACATATACTGTGTATACATACACCCATACATATTCTCGCCCATTCACTCACTCAAGTGATTTGCAACAGACGCCGAACTCATCAGACCACACTCGCGGACCTAACGAAGGTCCTCTCGCGCGTCCGCCCTTCTGCATCAGAGACTTAGGCACAAAAGTACACACATGACAAATAACTAGCCCTCTCGATAAAAGTGCACTTCAGAAAGACACCCGGCATGCAGCCAGCTACCCGGCCGTTTCATCACTCACTCCAGCTCCGGGTACTTCCCCTGCGTGGTCTCAGTCAATCTATCTAAGTGCTTTTCTCGAAGATGATGGTGTCGTCGTTCATCCTGATAGTGTAGTGGTCTCTGAGCAGCCTGGTCGCCGCATGACGGTCGAGCGTGGCTTGCTCGTCGTTGAAGACCCAGCGCACCTCTCCCGCCAGCCCTCCAGAATTCAGCTGGGCGCATGCCGTGTGCACGCCGGGCCTGCGGATGAAGGCGACGAGCACCGCCGTCAGCGATGCGTAGAAATCCGCTGTCATACCAGGAGGTAGGTCACCTAGAAACATCCACCACATACCCAGTACATGAATGAGGCAAGACGTGTGTGTGCGCAGGCAGGTCTTACCCCACACATCTATCTTGACGTTCTTGATGGCCGGCAGGTCCTGCGTGGCCCACTCCTGCAGGGCATCGCTGTGGTCTAGGATGGTCTTGACCCTCTGTGGAATCGCCACTGACTCGAGCACTCTCTCCCCACGACCACCACCCTGGTCGCCAGCTGGCCCTTGAGGGCCTCGAAGAACGACACGGCCCGGCTAAGAGGTGCATCACCACCAGGGCCCCCGAAGCTAATGCAGCGGCATTGGGGCATCTTGGCGACGGTCCTGGCGAGGCCGTCGAGGGTCACCTGGGAGGGGGGGCCGCTGGTGAAGGTGAATGCGTGTGCGCGGGGGAAGTGTGTGGTGGTGGCGGTGGCGTTGGGGTCGGTCAGGACGCCGCCATCGTACTGCACCTTGGCCGCGGCCGCGGCATACGCACGAACGATCCTCTGCACCTGGTGCCATATGCACAAGCACAGAGACCTGCTGTGTGCATCGACGCCATTGGTGTGTCTGTCGCTCCATACCTGTGGCGACTCTGTGCTCATCCATCCGATAAGCTCGATGTCCATGATGAGGCCCGCGGACCGATCCCCAGTGACCGTCACGTTGTCGAGGGCATCTGGCCGCACCACCTCGTCCACCAGCTGTCCAATGTCACGCAGCACGCGCTGGTGGGTTCTTTCGGCGCGGGTGGGGAGGCGGATCTGCAGCTCGCGAAGGCTCTTGCGGCAGCCCCGCTCCACCAGAGTCTGACGCAGCTCGTCCACCGCCCGACTGTTGTCGAGCACAGGTCCAATGGGTCCGATAGTTTGCAGGCGGGAGAGGGAGCTGCCGTCCTTAGGGGCCTTGGACAAGAGGACCTGCTTCGTGTACAGGGACAGGTAAGCATGGAACTCCTCCAGATGAGGACGCGTGTGCTCATCCGCCCCCTCCTCCCCACCCATCCAGCTGTGCACGCCCTCCGAGACGCCACTCTGATCGTTGAAGAAGGTCAGCACGCGTAGGGACGGCGTCACCCACCCGCGACCACCACGTACAGCTGCGTATGAGTGGCCAATGTCGTGCACTCGCTGCAGCTGAGACAGCTTGATGGGTGAGGGGGAGGGAGACATTGGGTCGGCCAACCTCTCGGTGGCATCCGCCGACCTGTCCAGGTCAAACCAATTGCCGTGGTCGTGGTCGAAGCTTAGGACCTTGATGGACGAGGCGGATGGCACTGCGTCTGCCGACCCTCCCCCCACCAGCCCCTCGTCTCCCTCGTGCTCCTGCTCCTCGCCATCGGCCGCCGCGTTGCCCTCGATCAAGGCCACCCAAATGCCACGGCACCAGCGCCTGGTGCCTCTGGTGAGGATGGTGTGCAGACGAGTGATGTTGCGGAACCGCTGCCCCCACTTGTAGGCTGTCTCGAGGGGCATCCTCTCCCACAGCTGCCGCACGCCGCCCTCGGCCGATCCGTCGATGGTGACGTGCGTGCAGTTGGCGGCCGCCCCGTTAAAGATGGTCTTGCCGAGGACGCGGCGACGACGGGTCAGCTCCCAGGGGTGAGTGAAGCCGAAGACGTTGGCAAGCTCGTCAGGAGAGAGACGAAGTCGGGCCTAGGAATTAGACACAGACAGACCGACACAGACAGATGTGATTGAGTGCACAGAGGTGGCGGGTCGTTCTTTTTGTGTCCTCACCGGCGGCTGGTTGGGTGGCGGTCGTCCCGATCGATGGACGAGTCGATATGACGGCTGCGGTGGGGCAGCGGCACTCAAATCGGAATCAGCTGCGGCCACCTGAGTGAGGCCGAAGGATGACAATGAACACAGAGACCGGTCTCCACCTCTTTTTTCCAACTCATTGTCAATGTGTATGCGTGTGTGTACCTCAGCGGGTGGGTCGGCGTCGTTGGTGTGCTGTGGGCCATCTAGCGCCACCGCCGCTGCGCTGAGGGCCTCGTCGAGTGCGAGTAAGGCGTTCAACTCGTCACCAGAAGGACCACTGCGGTCCTCTTGACGCGCATCACAACTCAGCTGCGACAGCAGGGGAAGGCGATTGCAGGTGTTTTGTTGGCTGCACTCTCTCAGTATGCTCACCTTGACCTTTTCCTGCAGCTGCCGGATCTCGTCACGCAGACGCAGCTGACGAACAGAACCATGCACAAAAACAAAGGGAACAGGAGAGGCTGTGTGTACCTCGCTCATGACCCATCGCCAGGTGAGATGGCCGGCTGCCGGACCCGATATCGCCATGCCGTCCTCCGATGCATCACAATCATCCTCCATCGCCGACAAGGCTACTAGATGAGTCAAGCTGCTCCCCGCTGATGGCCGGTCATTGCTGCCGCTCAAGCCTGGCGGCTGCTGAGATGCAATGAAACGATGAGTCAGCCTGGGTTCTGAAAACGGTGCCACAGCCAACAGAAATAAGCGAAGCAAACGACAAAATGAACACACCATTTGGTCATCTATATGATGCAGACGTGCGTGTGGTGCTGTGTACCTCTCACCTCATCAGAATGGCCTGTAGGCCCGCTCGACTCTGTGTCTGTGCCGCCTCCTTGTCTGCCTTTCAGCTCGACAACACAACAGTGGATCTATGGTGAGAATCTGACCACGTCAGCGCATGCAGATCAATCAACGCCTCACTCTTTCCTCTAGCTTTGGGAGAAAAACGCTGATGGGGGCTACAAAGCAGGGTTTCGGGTCAAGGGTTTCGCTTCAAGCTCGCAACGGGAGCAAACAATGGGCGGCTCAATAGTAAAGGAGCCAGAGTTCAGCAAGGTGAGTCTTGCGTACTGCTACATGAATCCGCAGGCCAAGTACCCCATCCACTTCGCCTGGCTGACCAAAAGGGAGCTGAGGCAGCTGGGCGTCTGTGTCAACGACGACAGTTCGCTGAGGGACAGAGAGGAGTTCCTGAGGCTGGTCGAGGAGATCGGCACCAAACACCACGGACCGGAGTCGGGATCTTACCTGGGCGAGTAAGAGAGAACAACGAGCGCTGCGTGCGGTTCTGTGATGTCGTCCCCTTCGGCAGGTACCCATTAACACACCTCCCTCGCCCAGACGATGCGCCAGACAACGCTAGGTATGTCAGTGTGATTGATCAGTCAGTCAGTCATGAGCTAGCCACCCACGTTCATCGACTGCTCTCCTCTCGGTCTCACTGCTGTTTCATGTGTGTAATCGGTCGGTCAGGCCCGGCCCGGCGGATGAAGGCGGCCAGCAGACCGATCAACGGACCGAGTCGACGAAGAGCGAGAGCCGTCAAGCCACACCCCCAGCTGGGAGCACGCAGGGGAATTACCCGGAGCTGGAGTGAGTGATGAAAGGGATGGGTAGCTGGCTGCATGCCGGGTGTCTTTTGGAAGCGCACTTTTATCGAGAGGGCTAGTTTATCTGTCATGTTTGCTTGTGTGCCTTCGAGCTCAACAGAGGATGCATGAAGAAGGTGCGCATTTAGGCCTATCCATAGTGATACGTGAACATGGGCCAGTGTTGTGCCCATGTCGGACACCACGGGCGGCCCTACAATTGCGTGTTGCTCAGAGTCTGCTGTGAGTATGTGAATGCACGAGTGCTGTGGTGTGAAGATCTCCTCGAATGAGGGAGGAGTGAATGAGTGAAGTGCATTGGGGCGTGGGAGGGAGTGTGCAGTGGATGGGCGTACAGACGAAGAGTGAGTGAGTGAAGGAGCGGTGCAGAGTGTGAGTGCGCCTCCGGCAGACACTGCACAAACACGCATGAGCGGGGACTTAACTTAAAAGACGGGCCAATCAGCCAGTGACCAGAAGGTGGTCTTCTCGTCATGTCACACGCACGCACACTCAATCGCTACGGCAAGTAGCCGTGCTGTCTGACAGACAATGCGCTTCGAGTAGAGGTTGTGTCTGTCTGCCTGCGCGCTCGATTGTCTGTCTATGCATGCCTCCTGCCCGCTCGCCTGTCTGTCTGTCTGCGCTTCGAGTAGAGGTTGTGTCAGATCTGCCGCGGAACCCGCCGCAGCCGGTGAGGGTGCGGCGACGGACGGCAGGCTGGGAGGGGCAGCAGACGGCCGGATGGGAGGAGCAGCAGCCGCGTCCACCGCCATCGCGGTCAGCCTGATCGACCGATCACACACATGAAACAGGCAGAAGAAGGCAACAGATCGGCCGTGAGACCGAGAGGAGAGTGACTGGCTCATGACTGACTGAGTGCATGTCATACCCAGAGGCTGCAGGAATCCCGCGGCAATACCCCTCGACCACCAACAGAACGACCCCACACACGGCGACCAGCAGGAATATCAGCGAAGCGATGGCATAGCAACGGGCCTCAATGGCCTCTTTTTCGCCCACCGCCCGGAACCAGAACACAGGAGAACCCCACGTGCCCGCGATGATCATGGTGAGGGCCACACACGCGACGTTAAAAAACTCCTGGAGACGACAGACAAGACAGAGGACCAGACAGGCAGATAGGGGAAATAGGCAGCGTGGCGTCTTCTGCTTACGGGGTAGGCTCCCCTTCTCATCTGAAACTCGGCGAAGACACCCGCATTCACCTTCATGGCGCCCTTCTTCCGATGGAGGCGCTCGGCGTCGTCACCGTCTTCAGGCAGGAAGCTCCCCAACAGCCTCACCTCTGCCACACACGCACACACACACACACACACACACAGGGTGTCTGGACGACAGCCTGCCCATGATGTTGGTACCTTGATGTGTCAGGAAGCGGACATCAGGGCACCGTTGTGGGGTCCATCCCTCTTGCTGAAACTGAGCTTCCAACCTGGCACGCAACTGACGTGAGCTGAGGTTGCCCATCAGATGAATGGTGTGAAACTTGCCGACCCTCAGGGTGTCGGGTCAAGGGTTTCTTTGTAAATGCGGTCAGTCCTGGTGGGTGGATGGGTTGGACGACCAGGGCCATTGTACTCTGCGAGCACGTCACTTTTTACAAGTGAAATCACAAACATGCACCACGGCAGCATCTGTCGGCAGACAGACGTCACACCCACGCACCCACGTACCCACGCGACTCGTCTGCCACCTCACTCATCGCCGCAGGAATGCAGGCTTGGCTTGCTCGACTCACTGGCCCCTCCCCGCGCTCTTGAGCAGCCTTTTGCCCCTCTCATTCAAGTAACCGTGCTTTCCGCCCCTGCCGCTCGCCATGATTCGCGCCACATCGTCAGGTCTCCGCCACTTGAGCATCAGCCGGGCGGCAGGGGGGCTGATGCGGGCCTCCTCGAGCGTTGCAGATGGGCGCAGCACATCTCTGCAGAGCGGCAGATGAAGGTCAAAGGATAGAGCGGCAGACGACATGCGGCGCGACACAAGCACCTGCACCACACACGACCAGATGTCTGTCTGCCGCGGTGCGTTTCCCTCCGTCGCTTGCTGACCTCCCTGATGACTTTGTGAAGGTCCTCAATCGTCTCGCGTACACTCGCGCGGAACTGCAGTGTGAGGCCGTCGGGCAGAGCGACGCGCACCACGATGAATGGATAGACCCGCTCGGCCCTCAGGCGCTCCAGCCGCCGGGCACCCTCAGTCATGAAGCCCTCACTCTCCGTCGCCCTCTGCTCCGCCACCAGCCGCCGCCATCGCCGCATCACGAGAGCCCGGACAGCTGCACTGTCTTCCTCACTGGCCGCCGTCACATTGCTATTGCCGCTTGTCGGTGCCGCAGTGTTGTTCCCATCGGTGGTGTTAGCTGCAGCTGGCGTCGGCTCCGCAGTGTCTGATGGTGCGGTGGGTAGCGAGTCGTCACGTAGCGGCAGGATGATGCGCAGCTGCCTGTCCTTCTTGACTTGAGTAGCACCTGCAGAGAGGACAGCATCTCTTCGAGCCTGCAGACAGACAGACAGACAGACAGACAGACGAGAGGAAAGATCTGTCGAAAAGACAACAAAGGGCGGTGCAGTGCTGACTGACCGTCAGCTGCCTGATCTCCTCCTCTATTGCGTGGAGCTTCGGCGTCCTTGACAGCGTCCCCTGCTCATCAGCACCACCTCCTCCAGTGCTGCATAGGTTGGTGCAGGGCGATGCAATCCTTTGTTGACGCTTCATGAAGCCGCATGGGGTAGCATCCCTCCTCTCCCTCATCCCAGAGCAACAGACAACCATCGTCACGAAGGCAGATCCACAAACGATGATTCTTGCTTGACACTTCTTGTCGGTGTCGGCAGCCGAACGCATCTGCAAGCCACTGTGAGGTGATCTCTCCACCCTTCGCTCTTTCGACAGAGGAGTTTCTCCTGGAGGCCGCCTAGGGTGCTCCCTGAAACCGCTGCTGCTTAGCTCGCACAGGGGTGGACACAACAAAGCGATGCGCAGCCTGTTGCGGCTGATGGCAAAGCCCAGCGCTGCCGCCAAAAGCGAAAACGAGCCGATTTTGAACCAATCTACCTGGGGAGACGGCCGAGCTGGCCATTCCGGCGGTCAGGCAGAGCCGAGCAGACAAGCGAAAGGCGCCGCGTCGAGTGCTGCTAACACCGCCATCGGTACGCCAAAAGATGGGGCTACTTGCCCGGCATCTATTTCTGTCACTGTGATTGCGTGTTTCAGCAATGCTGGCGTCCCAGAAGGCTGCAGATCTGACATCTCCCGCTGGTTCAGCGTCGACCGCATCATCTGCCAAGGCCAGCAGAGTTGTCCCGCCGATCTTTCCCTTCGCTCCGATCTTTCCCTTCAAACACCACGTCCTCCCCGCAGCGCCAGGAGGCGACACAGCACAGGGTACGACGGCGTCAGTCAGGCCGACATCGTCTCACCTTGTGTCATTTGGCTAATTGCTGTCTGTGATCCTCACCGCACAGACGACGCTGCCGCTGCCGCTGCCGCCGATGCTGCCGGCATTTGGGCCAGGGAGATGATCAGGGAACTCTCCCTCGCCGAGACCAACAGCGAAAAAGGAGACGTCGGCATCACCGTCAGGCGTCACCGAAGCGGCAAGGCCGTCAAGTTCGTCGTGGGCGAGCAGAACTTCGTCATCGAGGGCAGCACGAAGGCGGCCGTTGATGCGGCCTTCCAGGAAGCCAAGGCCTGTCGGGATATCCTGCGTTGTGCGGGCCAGGCAGGCCAGGGCGGCGAAGCCGAAGCCGAAGCCGCCGCACCAGTTCTCCACCCCATCCCCAACCAGCCCCCCGCACCCCTGGCTGTGGACGCCCTCCCCATCCTTCACCAGCCCCCCGCACCAGACAGCGACACGGCAAGCGACCCCCACGAGGCCAGCCTGCGCGCTGCCTACCTCGCCAAATGTGACCCGCAGTCCACAACGTACTGTCCCGTCTACGAGGGGCTGGCGGACAGGGCGACATTTGAGCGCAGGCCACACACCTGCGCCAACTCAGGTGTGAGCTTTGACGTCATCGTGCGGCCGCTGCCTGTCGGTGAGGGGAGCCAGCCGGAGCCGGAGCCCATCCGGGTGGCCGTGACGAAGTTGGGATTGAAGGGGTGGTCACTGTTCAACCTGACGAAGGTCCTTCGCAAGAGGATGGCCGCCCTGGCACCCACGCCAAAGCCCAAGCCCAAGGGGCGACCAAAGAAGGTCATCACCAAGAGGGGCCGGCCGCCGCGCAGACGGCAGAATGAGGAGGCCATGACCGGCGAGGGAGTTGGTGCTCAAGAGGAGGAGCCGGCCTCAGGTGGGCTCCGAAACGACGAGGAAGGTCCCTTCTGCTCTTGCTTCACTATGTACATGTGCCCGTATGTGTGGTGAATGGCGTCGATTTGTTCAGGTGGTTCGTCGTCTGCTCATCAGTCGCCAGTGGCTGCCTCGCCGTTTCCCGCACTGTGCGGCGCGGGGGAGGGAGAGGGAGAGGGCAACGGCGACGTACACATGATGGCAGCCGGTGTGCGGGCACCGGAGGCAGCAATGGTTTTCGATGTCGACCGCTCCCCCTCACCCCCACCGCAACCCATTGAGCAGCACCAGCAGCACCAGCAGCACCAGCAGCACCAGCAGCAGCAGAGCGGTGCCAAGAGGGCGGCCGAGGCAGATGAGTGGGCCGCAGAGGAGGAGCCTGAGCCCAAGAAACCTCGCGCGTCAGGTACCACGAAGATGGACGCTTGGGTGAGCCATTTCTGTGTCATGATGGCTACCATGTCCACACCTGCAGGTGCCCCGGCAGGATCGCCTGGTGGCCAGGAGGCGGCATCATCGGCTGCTGCCGCTGCTGCGGCGGCGGCGGGGGGCGGGGGGGAGAGAGACGAAGGAGGCCCAACAAAGGGGATCGAGCAGCTGAGTGAGGACGACGTGTTCCGCGTGTTTCAGCTGCACGACTCGCAGAAGATGCGCGACCTCGCCCCCATCATGAAACAGGTGAGGGACGGAGGGAGGGAGGGAGTGCTGGCGTGTGCACACATCACTCATCGCTGTCTGCTGTCCAGCACGTGATTGATGGCTTTGACCTGGTCGACATTGGCCATCTGGAGAGGGACGAGATGCACAGGGACATGGAGCGGCTGGGCATCACCGCGTACGGCCAGCAGCTGGCACTCAAACGCTGGATCGCTAACGCAACCAAAGAAGGGGTGAGCGACACAGACAGACAGACAGACAGGCAGACAGACGTGTGGCATCCCATCGTTGGCTGTCTCCTCAGGTGCGGGTGTAGATGTGGCGGAGTGGCCCGCCAATGCAGCGGCAAGCCGCGGGAGTTCTCACGAATTAGTCGACTGGTGTTAGGTGTTACGTACATTGGGAGAGGGGCTGGATTCGGCCGCTAATTAGTAGCTCAGCAGGTGTGTGGTGACGTGCTCTCCTCGTTCGTGCCTGCTCCTGTGTGTCTGCGTGTCTCGTGTCTTGTCTTGCTGCCTGGGTCGGTCGTTCTGCTGTAATTCGGTGCCTGCCTGCCTGTCTGTCTGTCTGCCTCTCTGTCTGTCTGTCTGTCTCTCTGTCTGTCTGTCTCTCTGTCTGTCTGTCTGTCTGTCTGTCTGATGCCTTCGTGTACCTGTGAGCATCCATCACTGACTGGCTGCTCTCATCGGTGACATATGTAGCTATATCCTTCCTTTATGTGCCGCCATGTAATTATGCGATGTACCTATGTGATGTATACAGTCAGTTGCCAGAGGTGAAAGTGAGGAGCTGCAGGCCAATGCGGCCTGAGGGGGTGGACTGGGTGGAGGGATGGGGCATGTCTCTCTGTCTCTGTCTATGTGTGGGTCCGTCCGTCGGCTGTGCGGTGGTGCCCTTAGACGTTCTGGAAGGTCGATTGAAACGACAGCCAACCAATTCGACTGAGATGGTAGATGTGACGTGGCTCAAGAGACTGACAAATCGCGCTCATGAATGCTGGTGGACAATTAACGCAAGAGCTTACAGTGGTCCATCGGTCTGTCCACGGCACTGATACGGTAGAGACGAGTGTTCTCACTTCTCAGTAGAGACGGCACACACAGAAGGTCACACACACGGTCATCCAGACAGACAGGCCGGCAGCATCTCACCCACCGACGCCAGGCCGCATTGGCCTGCAGGCGGTCTTACATAGCCACACCCACACCCATACACACCCTCACCCACACAGCACTCTCGTACACACGCTCAGCTACGGTCCACACAGATGACAAGCTAGCTTGAGCCGCAAATTACATACACGCGACGGCAGAAACGAGAGAAAAAGACCGAGACAGACTGGCGGGGCGGGGCGGGTGGATGAGTGTGTCAGGTAGCCGGG
Organism: Vitrella brassicaformis; assembly: GCA_001179505.1. NCBI lineage: Eukaryota > Vitrellaceae > Vitrella > Vitrella brassicaformis. The sequence goes on along the minus strand of CDMY01000504.1, from coordinate 14,077 downwards.
AGGAAGGTTTCAGTTGTCTGAACTGAACGACAGAGACCCGCCTCTCGATTACCTACACGACACATCCACCCTCCGCACCGGACCGCACCGCACGGCAGGAAAAAGACGCCACACTCGAAAAAAGGAGGCGGATTGCCACAGGCCGCCCCCACTCACTTCAACAAACACACGCAACGCGCTCATGAATTACCGACCATCCATCGAACCCGCCATGCCGTCTACATCTCGCTGCTGGCCTCCTGGCCGGCTCCCTCGTCCGCTGCGTGCAGGGGGTCCTTTTCGGCCACCTCGACCTTCTCGATGACAGGCACATGGCCCATCGGGGGGATGTCCTCGTTGGTGGCGAACTTTGGCGGCTGGAAGAGCTCGCCGCTGTAGTAGGACATGAAGAAGTAGATGGACCCACCTGATTGAGATTGACACACACAGAGGGACAGGAGAAGACCACACACCGGTGAGGGTCTGCTCATGTCTGGTTGGTTGAGTGGGTGAGTGTCGCACCTATGATGGCCAGCAGCAGAAGCAGCAGCATGTAGGGGCCAATCGAACCGAACGCCTGACTGCACACGCCGCACACCACACACCACACACATACACAGCACCTTTCCTTCAGAGCGTTGTGTATTCGCTGTATCCACTCACCGGTCAGCTTTGGTGACGATGTTCTCTTTCGCCCTCTCCTTGGCCGTCGACTTGCGGTTCGTGTCAGCCACCTTGTTGCCGAACGAGCCGGTCCTCTCTCGATGTCGCTGCAGGGACCACACACAACACCACACGAACAAACAACAGATAGAACCAATGCTGCGCTGTGGCAGGGCAGCTGCCTGCCCTGTGACCTGTCAGATCTGCCCTTCTGTGTGTTGGGTGTGCGGGTGCACTGCTGACCTCCCTCATGGAATCGCGCGAGGCGCTGTTCTTGGGAGACTTCATGACTGGTGCCGTGTGGGTGGGGTTGGGATTCGTGTACTGGTCACGAAGCAGTGTCATACGATGCCTGCAACTCCTCAGATCTTGCGCCTTCCAATAGCGAAGCTCGCAGGGAGAGGCGGCACAGAGATCTCCGCTTTTTGGTGGCTTGCACACTCTCTGTGAGTAGTCTACTACAAGGGATTTCCGAGCTCGCTAAAAAGCTCGCTCAAAAATCCCTTGTATGGGATTTTTGGGGTTAAAGGGTTTTGAACCCAGAAGGGATTTTTGAGCGATTAAAGCAAGCATCAGAGACCCTCTGTTCAGACTCTGTGTATATATTAATGTGTGTCATTTGCTGTAAGAATGAATGGATGAGTGACATAGGTTCGTAGGTAGGGGTTTAAGTAAGCTTTGACGATCGTCGTACGCATCAGTTCGCCCCTCCCTCCCTCCCTTACGCATTAGGCACGCATCGGACAGACAGACAGACAGACAGGCAGACAAGCAGTTGGCAGGCAGGCAGATTCACAGCTAGTCAGTGAGTCGGTCAACAGACAGATGGACGGACGAATGAACAGACAGGCAAGCAGACAGGTAAGCACGACACACGTCCGCCGAGACAGGCAGGTACGACACGCAGGCACGACACACACGCACTTCAAAGCCCGAAAAAGAGCCACTCACGTATCAGTCCCTCACGCAGATTCAAAGCCCTCGCTTGGTACGTACGTGCGAGAAAAGCGACACACACAGGCAGGCAGGCAGGCAGGCAGGCACGACACACCCAGGCAGACAATCCATCCCTCTTTTTCCTACAGGCAGGCACGCAAACGACGCACCGCCACACGCATGCATCTACGCATCAGTCCGCCTCTCCTTTACGCATCGCCACTCACACACGCACCAGTCCGTCCCTCCCTCCACTACACACAGGCAAGCAGGCATCATCTACACATTGCCTCGCTCCTCCTCCTCACCCGCATCGCCCCCCTCTTCCTCGTCGTCACCAATATACAAATCAGACCACAGCCTCAGGCCAGTCAGGCGATTTGTATCCTCGAACTGACCTACTTCTGCGAAAAACTCACTGATCCGCAAAATCGTGACCACGTGCCAATCGTCGTCACGAAGCTCGCCCTCTGTCATTGGATGCTCTCCCCTCATCAGGAACGCATCGCCTTGAAACGTGAGGTCGAACTGGATTGAGTCCTCCCTCCAATTGATGCCTGACTATCGGTTCGACAGCTACGTCAACACATCCAACTTCATCAACGTGTTCATATTCCCCGGTCGGCAACCATGTGACACACAGCGATGGAGGGTGATCAGTGTGTTGTCTGTGTGTATCAATCAGGGGGCATTTTGCCGTCGCAGATGGCCATTCTTCAGGCGGTATGTAGGCCGTGCATGCATTCATGAATCACACAGTGATATGGTCGTATTGCTGATGGTGTGGTGCTATGCATTTAGGTCAAGAAGAAGGCTCCCACGCTCGTTCTCGTTGGGTGGGCAGCTCACTCTTGCCACACAGACATAACACACCTCACGTGGTGTCTGTGTGCATGCATGCATTCATGCAGTGTTGACGAGATAGGTCAGAGCAGCTACGGCAACACTCTCAGGGCATGGCGAAACAACTTCGAAGCAAAAGTATGCACACACACACACACACACACACACACCCCGATGGATGCAGGCATATGTGTGTATTGCGTCTTGCCTACAGTCGGATGAGATATGTCTGCATGCGCCTGGTTTTGATGGCAGCTTCCGCCGCATTTGGAACTTCTACCTCGCCTGCTGTGCAGTCGGTGAGACCGGAGGACCGATACAGACCCCCCAATACATGCCAATGGATGTACGTAAGTATGTGTGCATGACATAATGGCAGGTTTTGACACGTCGTTGATCCTCAACTGTCACCTGACATTCGAGAAGCGACTCGGCCCGCAGGCTGGCAGCATACGTGGAGCTCCATTACAGAAGTAGATGTGTATGAGTGGCTGCATGGATCTATGCAGTTTTGAGGCACGTCCATGTGCACATCCATGAATGATCGAGTGTCAGTCTTGCCTTTATCAAGTCACACACAGCAGTTTTGGCTTGCTGAGTTCTGCCGATGGATCTGGGCTACAGGGTGTGTATGTATGCCATGTTGGAGCGGCGAGGGAGGCGCATACATGGATGCATGCATATGTTGACAGATTCATATATATACGCATTTATCAAGTGTAGAAGTCAGGGATGCTTTGTCGGCATGGCCAGGGTCACGTCTGTCGAAACTGAGAACATAGTCTATCAATCCAATCATGTGCTCGCGGGTCATGCATAGCATTCCATAGTAGGTCCGCATCCATAAATGCATGCGAAGCTCTGATGCACGTATGCGCTCATCAATCGATGGAAGTCTTATCTCGCCCACACATGCGCCCAACCGTATCTACGGCTGGCTCAAAACATCCAACAAACGTCCTCACCTCACTGCAAACTATACTGTGACAGCGGCGCAGAAAAAGAGGAAACAACGGCACACACTGCGCACGGAAAAATCGCCCTCACTGTACGGCAGCAGAAAGCTTCATGTGCTGCATGCACACATACATCCATGCATCCATCCATTATGAGCCCAACATTCCTCGATTCCCTGTTGTCTATGCGGCATCCGACTTGCCGGCCGTGCTCTTGGCCTGTTTGAGGCACCGCACGTTTTCCATGGCCATCTCCACCGTGTCACCGACGCTGAAGAAGCCATGGCCCTTGCGGATGTACACGCGATAGTCTGGGTAGGGGAAGGCATCCATCAGCTCTTGCAGCGCGTGGAGGTCCTCCGGCGTCGAGAACAAAGTCAGCTCCTTCGAGATGGGCAAGCCGTTGAGCTGTGCATCCTCTTCGGTGCTAAACATGTGCCCATGGATGGCCACCTGTGGCTGCTGGCGGCCCTCTCGAGGCATGAGCGCCGCATAGTGCAGCGGCGTGTCGCTCGTCGGCTTCTCGCCGCAAACACTCCAGTAGTCCACCTTCCACTGAGTGCGGTCAAACCCAACCGCGACGACGAAGTCCCCGTCAGCGATGCTTGGTCGGCGGTTGGGAGCCTTCCCCGACTTGGTCACCTGCAAACATCGCTCACCCATCAAGCTGAATGGCATAGATCTGAATGAAGTGCAGTCAGTGGTCACTCACTCACCACGAGAAGGGGAGCGTGCTGCCGTTGCGTGTCGGGCAGTTGGTCTTTGGTGAGGATGAATGCCGCGTTGCCACCCACCAGCCCGTCGTACATGACGGGCGTCGCTCCGAGCGCCTCCAGCTCCACAATGGCGTCAGAGACCTTCCCAGCGAGAGCGATAAAGGCGGGGCTGTTGAGGAGGTCCTCTGGGATGGCGCCGACCCGCTCCGTCTTGAACTTGATGCGCTCTTGCGACAGCATCTCTCTCGACTTGATTGATGAACAGGGCCCATGCATCGTTGGGTCTTGGGGCAGCTCAAAGTTTTGGGTCGCAAAGCTTTTCTTGGCGTTCTATCCGACCGTGAGTGCACACTAAGGAAAGTAAGCAGAGCACAGAGTGTCGCCGGCACTCATAAGCTCGCATGGCGAGAATTCGTAAACAGAGACGGAGGCAGGGTTTTTTCTCTGTCTCTTTCTGTTCCATTTAACATTCGACGGCTTCACCATCGACGTCGCGGTCCGCTGCATCTCGAGCCACACACCGATGCCGCCACACGTGGCCCCAGCCCCTACTCACACACTCTGGCCGCATTATTGGCGTCCAATCTCTTCGACTAGTATGCATAATGGTCGGCGTGGTGTGAGTGTCGCTGCCAAGCCAAGAAGTCCACTCAGGGCGTCCGGCCGGGAGCATTCACCTGCATCATCTCGTCGCTCGGGTAAGTCAACACGTGTATGTATGTATGTGCGTGTGTCTGTGTGTGTATGTGTGTGTGTGTGTGTGTGTGAATTGATTAGGTGTTTCATCGCCTCGGTCACCATTCAGCCCATCCAGCCCATTCACCCCCTCGCACCCACGACCATCCCCCTCAACATACCCATGCGACGTGGGTTCACCATAAACCCGTCCAACCCCCGCCCCCCTCCCACCATGAACTCGCCCACCCCTCATCCCCTCCCACACCCAAAACTGCACCTCCTCGCATCATCGATGTAGATGCGCTCGCCGAGAACGTCAGCCAGTTGCAGCTCAGCCAGCAGCGTCAGGCATGGCCGTCAATCAGCTCGCTGTCGGTCAGCAATTGACGAACCAGCGGTTGGCCGAGATTGCCGCTAGTCAGCAGCAGCTAATGCGAGCATTGCAGCAGCTGGTGGGAGGAGTGGGAGTAGGAGCGGGACACCTGATGGGATTGGGAGGGTTGGGAGGGATTGGGATGGGAGGGATGGGAGGGATGGGGGGAGGTGAGATGGTGAGAAGCCCTGTGAGAAGGGACAGGGGAGGGGAGGTAGTAGGCAGCCCGTTTGCACAGATTAGAGGAGGGCATATAGGCAGCATGCAGTCGCAGCAGTTTGGTGATGATGATGAGGGTGATGAAGGCGGATCTACACACACTCAGCGCAGTCAGCAGTAGATGGAGTGTGTGTATATAGGTGCTCTCCCCTCTACATATGTGAGGCACTCATATATATTCAGTGGCGTTTTGCCACTGCGTGCTAGTGTTCTTACATGCGTACGTTTAGACAAATTTGTTTGAGTGGTGTATTGCGTACGTGCATGCATTCTGTGTGCGTGTGCGTGCGAACTCGTTTATTGTCTTTGAATGCGTATCGATGTATATCTGTTTGTCCGTCCATTAAAGCCTAGATGTTCCACACACCTACCCACTAAACACATCATTCATTTATCAACACACGCACGCACGCAACCTCCCTCCCCTTTCCCTTCTCCCTTCTGCACACTACTGCATACTATATGGCGCCCTCATTAGTTAAGGTTCATCTGCTGGGCTTCGTCGCTATTGTTGTGGTATTCGTCCACCAACTGCTTCATCGTCTTGTTCTCGCACAGGTTCTTGGTAGCGTTGAACATACTAATAGTTTGCAACTCTGACAGACAGACACACATAGCGCACGTCACATATACATACATACGACAAGAGGTTTACACGCATATACCTGAACTAACTTGACCTTGACGCAATTGAGGCATACAAAGTTGTTCTCGCTTATCATTCCCATCGCCTTCATCTTGTTCAGTATCATCTGCACCATCTCATTGTCATGGTTGAGATGGGCGTTACTGTGGGTCTTGCACACTGCCTTCAAACACGAGTGGCACGCCTTGCACCGACCCGTCTCAATCGTCCACGCCATTACAGCGGGAACTCTACCGACAAGCGAAATTGGCAGATGCGATGCAAGAAACTACAAGAATCAAGCCTGAAAGGGGTTGCGAGCTACATGACAACCTCATCCATAATAACGAGGCATTCTCTGCGATACCTGCCACCATAGTTCAGTAGAAGAAGAGGAAACAATGCAGTGTATCGGTCAGACGTTCAAACCTCGGTGCGGATGGGTATACAGAACTTTATGAGCCGAAAAAACAGACGGCTGGGCCTGCTAACGGTTGGTCTCAAAGAGAGACTGAACGGGGCTTGGTGATAATGGCTGTGGCTCTGAAAGGAGAGTGATGGAAATAGACTGTTCAAAAATCAAAACGAAAGCAAAAGAAAAAAAACAGCGAAAGAACTGAATGCAAAAGGGAAGGCAATGAAAGGGTAATGAGGGTGAGTTGGAAAAAGAAAGAGAAGTGACTGGAAAAGGGTTGGCAATGCAAATAGCAAATGTACAGATGGTGGCAGGGCAGGTGAAAAACGATGGATACTGCTACGATATATAGCAATAAATATTAAAATTTAGTTTTTTACTTTTGGTATGCCCCATTTTTGAAGATTACAATATACAATATTAATCTTATCTTCTTTTTTCATTGCTCTGTTATTAAGAAAAATGAATTAATAATTATCTGTCAAATCATCAAAATGACCAGCAAAATTCTTTTTAACAATTTAGCCACTCCACAATTCATTGTATAAAGTCTTAATATTTGCGATACCCACCATCTTGCCAATGAGCAAAAAACTGAATTACTCCGTATGGCGACGTCAATTTTGCGGATGCTTTGAGCAATGACGACGACTGTTGTATTCAGGTGTCGTAAGGTGGTGGTCAGTTTAAGAAACTGTGGATCTCTTGTATTAATATTTGAGCCGAGTATGTTATCGAAAATTAGCAATACTCTGTCGTTTTTTTCTTTTTTTGATAATCAAACAAACGATTTAACTGTTCGAAAGTAAAATCATCATATTAAGCACGTTTTTTAACTCCAATTTTCGTCCAAAACTGTGTATGTATCGTAGGGGAAACGATAATCTCATTATCAAAGGTGTTTTTGGCTTTGAGATATTTATATAATGCTCCAATTAATGAGCTTTTGCCTCCGCAGATTTTTGCATAAACCACGATTAAGCAGGGCGTGCTTTTACTGATAGTTTGGACTATTTGTTCGCATTCAATTGCTTGATTATTGTTTTCTGCATTATTATCATCATTAGACATAACATAGTAATTAATGAATTATGTATATATATAAAATAAATTTTCTTCGTTAATCTTCGTCTTCTTCACTTGCTCTAAATTGATGCGTAAATATGTGCAGTGCTTTCAGGAGTTTCAATTTCCGCTTCACTTTTGGTTCTCTTCAAATGCACATTTTGGTTAAAAATACTTACTCGTTCGGGAATAGTCACTGATGGGATTTGTGCTTGTCTTTTTAGCTCCCTTTCTCTATCCGTGACCCGCTTTATCAGTCCTTTTCTACCACTTTGTCTCTGTTCTTCTATGTAAGGTGAAGTTCGTGATTGTCCTCGCTGTTTTCGAATAGGTTTGTAAGTATCTGATATTAATGGAATATTCATAGGTTTATTTTCTGGTATTGTTGGTTGATGATAATAAGGTTGTGCTTTTGTTTTCGCTTTTCCTCTCGCTTTCGCCTTGGGTGTTGGTCTTGGTGGCTTAATAATTATATTCGGAGGTGAGCTATCATCATCACCGTAATTATATATTCGTTCTTGTGGTGTGCGTTCTTGTGGCGTTTCTGGTTCTTCAATAGTATATGGTAAGTTAGCATATTGCGAACGTGTTCTTGCACTTTCTCTTGGTCTTACACCGACCCTTTCTCTTTGTCCTACTCCACTCTGCTGTTGTCCTTGTGGGGGACGATAAGTTTCTCTTTCCGAGCTAAATTCTCTACGTGCAGATGAATTAAATGCTGGGCGTGCAGTAGGAATTGTGCGTGGCATGTATCCTTGCTCTCTTGTATTACGCCCTTTTGTGGTTTCAATGCGTGGTGGTTGAGGTGATAGTGTGCGTTCTGGTCTGCTTGTTGGTTGCGGTTGAGGTGAAGCAGGTGACTGTGGCGGTTCAATTTTAGGATATAATTGTGTGCTTGTATCTCTTCTGGGCAAAGGAATTGCTGGCGATGGAGGTGATGGTAGGTCTGGATAATGAGGTTCAGAAATTGCTGACTGAAATGATGAAGAACGAGCAGAAGCGGGTGTTTCTGCTTCTGGCGATTGCTGTGGTTCAACATATTCGTGAGCAGGCGGAGGTTTTGCTTTCAAAAGAAGTTCAGGTCGAGCACCACGGTCAGGCATCTTGTTTTCTCCTGGTTTAATATAGCTGTCTTTCACGTCAAAAAACATATATTCGTTTGCTTTCTTTTTGCTTTTTAATATTTTACTCATTATTGTTTCAAGTTTTGGATTTTCTTTGTTAGAGTAAATAATAGAGTTCTTATGTAACTTATTACTCTTAATGTTATCTTCAAGATTAGGTATGTCATCATCATTATTAATTAATATTCCTTTCACATTGTCATACTCTTTATTATTCCAATTAAGTTTGTATCCTTCGGGCAAAGAAAAAATAATTTGATTGTTCTGCAATTTCAGTGTTTCACTGTAAATATCACTCTCATTAGTCAGGAATTTAGGCAAGTTTTCTTTTTACTTCTTCATTTTCTGACGCTTGCTTTTCGTCTTTGACTTCCTGTGCTTCAATCTTTATAGCAGTGTCTTCATTATTATTTTTACTTTTTTGCGTTTTAGCATAATTAATTAAGAATGCTAATCCTTTAAGATAACGACGCTTTTGTTCATCATCGTATTTAAATGTCATTGACTTGCTTTTTAAATTCATCCATAGTCTATCAGTATATGTATGTAAGTATATTATTATTTACGGCGTTGGTTCATCAGAGCCTGACTTGTTTTTAAACCTTGGTCGTCATAAATTTGACGTTGAGTTCGCAAAGCTAATGAAGTCAGTTTATCTGGCAACAACTCCTCATAAATCATTAGTTCAGTCTGTTTCATCGGACGCACGACATGTTCGGACATAGCAATGGCTTCTGATTCAGTGTATCCCAATCGTAAAAACTTGTTAATATATGCAGTTTTTTGGTTCTTAATTTGAGTCCGAATTTTGATTAATTCTTTCAATTTATTTCTTAAATATTGTTCAGGAGCAGTTACTGATTGAATATAGTTGTTTAAATTTTTTTTGATTGTGAAACATTAACGCATAACGCGATGGCGAGAGACGTCGTCTCTGTCAGTCCATCATAAATGTACACCCAGACAAATCAATTAGTCAGTCAGCGATAAACATACCAGCCCCATCCGCTGCACCAGCCGAGCGCACCACTCAGTGTCACCGGCCGCTACTCGCATACCAACTCACACCACGCGCCAATGCAATAGACAGACGAGCACGCACCCATCCCATCACTTGCGCATACGACTTGTCACGCTATGCAGTCTTAGTACGTATCGCTTTTACCATCCGACGAAAGAACGTCTTCGCCTCTCTCCCCCACACTCTATCCACGGTGACGCACAGCGGGGTGAAGTAGATAGATCGGTCCTCGCAGACGCACCTATGGCGAGCCTAAACCCTTAACCTTGATAAATACATAAATTACTAACATTATTACTACTACGGAACCATCTAATAATGCCAATGATTAATATTCCTTCAATTAGACACCATATCAAATTATAATAGTAACTTTCTGTTTTTGTCTTATCATTATCATTAAATAGTGCTTTCAACATATCATCTATTGTATCATCAGGTATATTAATTGTAAGCTTTGGTATATCATCCATTAATTATTGGTATATATTCTTACTATAAACTGATTAAAAAAAAAATTATAAAAGTCATACATATATAATGCTAAAAATCAGAAAAAAAGATGATCCACGACTCTATAATAGAATAGTACAACGAGCTAGAAATGAGAAAGTTAAAAATTACAACATTTTACAGAATAAGTACAATCAGTTAATGGATGAAATGAAAGAAAAAAAATATAAAATTGACAAAGATCTAGAAAAGAACTACAAACAACTTACGGCAGAATACATAGAATTAGTGAATAAATACAATAATTTAGTTGAAAAGATAAAGACAATATATGATAAAGAAATTAATAAGAGGTAGCTGTTGACATTTTTCCTTTGTAACTGGTTTCAATCCTAGTTATAACGTATTATTTGTTTATATATATCTTCTCGGGAAGAGTCATTATCATCATCATTGCAAATGACCGAGTCTACAGAGTACACAAAATTTATGCATGTGCCATACTTGTAGTTGACATAGTCAGTGCAGAGGTATTTCTCACTTCGCCAGTCACAGCTTTAGCTGCATGTGGATAGCGCAGGCTACTCCTTCGTATTGTATACGCTCTTTCGCATTGTATGCACAATATGAAGGCCCGCTGGTATCTCGCAGAGAAAGGGGTAATGGAGGAGATTGAATGTAGTCTGACACATGCTTCTTTATCCAAAAAAAAGGAAAAACCATCGAGAAATCGCCTAATTAATGAAATCAAACTGATGCCTGAACCCTAAATTTATATTATTGACTTACCAAAAAAAAATATTATACTTGTATTATCATTAATACTAGCATTGTCGCCTGTAAAACTTTAAGTTAGGACAGGAAATGGTTGAATATAATTAAAATTTCCTCCTGAAATCATCTTATGTCTTTTTAGAATATTTTATCCTGAAAGAGAAAATTATTTGCACTTATCCATTTTTTTTGACATAGTTAATTAGTTATACAGTCTTTGCTATAATGGTTCAAATTAAATAAATGTTTTATACACATATATACTATAACACAATAATCAATAAAATGACTGACATAAGTATTAGTAATCTTCGTAATAATATTCAAAAATTGATAGGTAAAAAGTTGGAGACAGATGATAAAATATTTGAGCTTTTAAAAGAAATTTGCCGAGAATATGGTTTTAAATGTATTAATCCATTGGCACAAAAACAAGCAGAGAAAAATTGGAAAACCAAAAATAGGGAAAAAGTGAATGAAAATGCAAGAAATGCTTATTATAAAAGAAAACAGCAAAAAAGCAAATAATTACTCAATCAATGCCATATATGGTTTATTTAAAGATTAAAAAATGTATAGTATATATAGGAAATAAAAAATGATAAATTACAGGACAGAGACTGACCAGCTTTTGAGTAAGCGAGGCGAAGTGCTTGCTGAACTCTGGCGAGCCAAAATAAGTGGCGATGGATTGAATAATGCTGATGATATTGTGCAAATCATTAAAGAAGGATTAAATAGTATCGACATTAATTTTTCAAAGCAGAAATTCAATGGATTTATACGATTTTACAGTGGCAAAGACAAGCACGGTAAATACAAAGCTTGCTCAATTTTCGCTGACAACAAAAAGAAAATTTTAATTTCATCAGAGGAAGATGTTAATTAAATTGATGATTTTTTAGTTCATAAATTAGAAAGCTTATCTGATCCAACCGCATATTCTGATGGATATAATATAGAGACAACCCCTGTAAAAGTCAGTGACATAATGTATCGTGTTGATGATATAGAAGGCGGATGTAATACAAATATTAAAGAGCCAAGGCTTCGTGAAGTTTATGATGATAATGGAAATTTAATTTTTCAATATTTAGACGTAGACAGTAAAGACGATAACTGCTTTTTTCGTGCCGTCAATATTTACCTACAGAATAAAGAACACGCCTGTAATTCAAGAAAAAAAGCGTTTAATGATGATATGAAAAACACAAAAACAACACTGAAAAAAGACGTTGCGAAATTACAAAATGAAAAAGGAACCCAAGAAATGATGAAATTAGTGAAAAAGAAAATTAACGAACCTATAAAAAATGCACCTATAAAAAAAACTGATATTGAAAATACAATATCTCATTATTATAAACGCAACTTTCAGCTATATCATATTAACGGAGAAAAAATTGAGACAAAGCAATATGACAAATATAGTGCTTTTCCTGTAATCAACGTACTATATAGCAATGAACACTACAATTGAATTATTGATGAAAACATTACTCATATAATGAAATGTTCGAAGTGCACTCATACACTTGTTGGAGAAAAGAAAATTAGAGAACACGCTTGTCAGCAGTGTGATGTCTGTTTGCAATTTTACTGGAAAACGCATACAAAATGCAACAAGAGCAATTTGAATGAAGCACGACGCAGAAAGAATGAGCAAAAGAGAGTATTTGAAGATGATTTAATTGACGAATATTTGAAATCTCTTATTGAAACGGGCAATAGAGAAGAGATTGAGGGAATTATTGGAAAAGACATTATGGCGACAGATTTTGAAACTTACGCTGATAAAAATGACGGTGATAAACATAAAGTAAATGCCGTGGGAATAATGGATGTGTCAAATAATAGATATGAGCATCAATTTTATGGAGACAATGCATTGAGTGAATATATTGATTACATACACGAACAAAACAATAAAGGGCGTGCTTCAAAACTTCTTTGGTTTAATGGAGCGGGTTTTGATTTGTCATTTGTATGGAAAGAATTAAGACTCAAACGAAATATACCAGTTGATAGCAAAATGAATAAAAACAGGCAATACTTTATCTTTGAATGGGAGTTCAATAAAATAAAGAATACCATTATTGATTTATTTCTATTCTTGCAACATTATGGATTAGACGAATGTGCCAAAGATTTTGGATTTAAAGTAGGCAAAGACAAATTCCCTCATCTTTTTGCTAAATGCAGAGACGATATTTATTATATTGGCACTGGACGATTAAATAAAAAGGACTTTCCTTATAAGATTCGCAATGAAGTTGGCACTGATAGAGAATAAAAAGAGACTGTTTAAGTATAGAGAAGAGTGTATTAAGTATCTCAAACAAGACGTTAGACTGACGTTACAGTTTTACTACGAGTTTGCTTATACAATGCTGAAAGAATTTAAAGTAGATATTCGTAAGTTTACCACGCTTGCTTCAATGGCATATAAAATGTGGTGCTTTGAATTGGGGGACGAAATATTTGAAATTCAGAAAAATCAAGATAAATTTTGGTTTATTCAAAGAAATAACGTAGGTGGACGTTGTGAATTGTGGAAGCGTCTGTTTGAAAGCAAAGTTTTTCCAAAATTAATTGACTATTTTGAATTTGAGAAAAACAAAGATGTGCCAAATAGATTCGATAGTGATAAGAATGTCAAGAATTTGCATGATTTAAATAATTTATGTAACGAGTTAGCATTCAACAAAGAAGAAACAAAAGAATTCTACGATATTGTAGGAAATGATTATTTAGTTACTCTTGATGTTGTTAGTCTCTATCCGTTTGTAATGAAATTCAATAAATTACTTATGAATTCTTACCCAATAGAACACAGCCGTTGGGTGAATTCAATGAATGAGAAAAATAAACTTCAAAAACTCATAGATGAGAAGGAAACTGATGAATTGCCTGCTGGATTCTTTAAAGTTGACATCATACCAAACAATAAACGTATCATTCCGCAAAATGGCAGTAAAAAGAGAAACGAAGATGTTATTTTCGGTAAGGATCTTAATAAATATAAATCGAGTCTAACACAGTTTACTTTTGGTGATTTCTCGGCTGTTTCTCCTCCTTTTCGGATGAGCGAGCGTGTATCGGACTACACTCAACCCCCTCCACCTACCCTCATCCCGCGAGACGGCGGCGGGCCCCCCTGTTGCACATGCAACGAGAAAGGGACGTCTGCGCTGTCCACATGCAGCCGACGATGTGACTGCCGGAATCACAAGCGCC
>CDMY01000503.1:41477-56347 GCA_001179505.1 Vitrella brassicaformis | reverse complement strand
CGACAGGGCCACTGGCAAGTTCACGTATGAGGACATGAGCTTGGCCGAGTTGGAGGAAGTCAGACAGGAAGCCATCGAAATCGAAGATGGTACGTACGCTCAGCGCACACACAGCAGTGGATGGAATGGACTGGTCCCCTCAACGTGTCATGAATGTCTCTGCGGCGCGTGTGTGATTGTGTTGTGTGTGCAGAGGATCTGCAGACGAAGTTGGAGCCGTACATCGAGCGGAGGAAAGCCGCATCGCCCAAGAAGTGAATCTAACACCACACCCGGCCCGCCACATACAATACAGAGAAACACAGACAGACGCCAAACCACCGCGTCAGTCACACTTCCTATCTACTACACACACCTACCTACGAATTGCTGCCCGTGTCTTGTTTCGTCTTGCCATGTGTGTGTGGTGGCGTGTGGTGCGACGCGTGGCTGTCAAGTGTTTGTTGGCTGTTCTTCCGCGGCGGTTTGGGGCATTATATACACTGACTGATTCATAGCCATTCATTCACACTACCGCCTGCACGTTGGTGGGTCTGTGTGCCTCGCTTGGACCCGACTGGGCGGGCCTCTTCAGACTGGGCCTCTCCAAGTGAGGTCCAAGTGAGGGAAGGACAAGATGACCAACGTGCGGGCCGGGCCGGTCGGGCAATTGATTTTTCAAGTGCTACGACTTGCTGCATGGCTGGATGGATCGTGGGTGGGTGTTCGTTCGTTGGGGTGTCTACTTGCTCTAGCTAGAGGCTGGCTGGCTGGCTGGCTGTCTGTCGAGAGCGGTGTTTTTGGTCTCATGAGAGAGTGGGAGGGGTCTTTCACTTGCTCTACTCTACTCACTCACTCTAGTCTCTTTCTTCCCCTACTGACTCTTTTTCGTGTCCGGCTGGCTTCCTTCCTTCATCTGTGGCGTGTGTGGAGTGGAGTGGAGTGGTATAGCTGCCATTTGCCCATCTGTGTGTGTGGGGTGGGGTGGAGGGGTTGGACTGACTGACTGGCCCACTGGCCGACTGACTGACTGGAATGCATAGCGGACGGCGGCTGGGAACGCTTTGATTGGTCATCTTTGCATCATGTGCATGGTTTGACACACACACAAAAAGCTGGGGACACCAATGAGTGGGCGGGGAAGGTAACTGATTAGTCGTCACGTCAAGCGCTCAATCACGCAGAGACAGACAGACATGTACCAGCCCAGCTACACGTCTGTCTGTCAAATCGATCATGCAACCATACACACAGACATCACATCGATGGATTGATTCAAACAACCAGCCCGTCCATGGCATGGCCGTGAGCCTGTCTGCCTGCCTGCGTGTGTGTGTCTACTGTGTGCCCCCGTTGGGCGGTTCGTCAGAGAGCCCGAGTGCCTCCTTGAATTGTTTCTCAAGCGCCCTGTACTCCGCCTCCGCCCTCTCCAGCAACTTGTCCTCATCGTCCCGCTGAGGACACACATGACAGACAACATGACATGCACACAGGCGCACGAACAGCATGGCACAGCGTGACACACGCATGCTGCTTACGATTTCTGTGATTTCCATGAGTTCTCCGTCCATCTGTTTCTTCTTTTCCAACTCCTCAGCCATCTACACACACACACACAGAGGGAGGGGTGTCTCGTGTGGGTGTGGGTGTGTGTGGTGTGTTTCGACCTGTCTGAGGTCGGTGAGTTTGGCCTGGCAGTACTCGACGCGCGAGTCCTCACGGGCAAAGAAATCCGACATCGTACGCATCTCGTTGCCAGCCTGCACGCACACCGACCCGCAAACATGACATATATAATTTGTGTCTGTGCGTCTCCCTGGAAGGCAGGCAGGCAGGCAGGCTGACTGACTGACCTGTTTGGTGAGGTTCTTGGGCAGGGCAAGGATGTGCAGGTTGCCGTTCTCGTCACCCACCGCCTGCAATGCACCCACACACACACACATACACACATCCGTCCGTCCAGGCAGGCAGGCAATGATTCTGCCGACTGAAGCCACCAGCTGTGCGAGTGCGTCTGGCTTCTTGGAGGTCTTTTGGAAGGCGAGTGACGTGATGGCGACGGAGGTGACTGTGTGCGTGAGTGAGGGCTTGTGCGACTGGTCGCAGAAGTCCCATATCTCCAAAATGCCGTCCATCCGGCCCAAATACAACACGCCGGGCCGGGAGGTGCTCCACACGCCAGTCGCAAAATGAGATGGAGAACTGCACACACAGAGAGAGAGAGAGACGCATATGTCGCCGAGTGTGTGTCTCGTCTCATGTGCAGTGCTGTGGGTGGGGCCCTGCCTTTGCGAGGTGAATATTGGGTGTGATGTCCCCTCCCGCCAGAGGTAGAATGCCCAGTCGGTCACCGTCAGCATCACAGAGGGGAAGAAGGGGGACCGCTCCAGCGCAACCGTAGGGCGAAACGACTTGGACGCCTGATGGATGGATGGATGGTCGACAGTAGGTGAACAAGGTAAGGCCGTCTGGCGCTTGAGTTGTGTGTGTGTGTATCTCTCGTGTGCTCTTTGTTGCCTTGAGGAGTTTTTTGACGTATTCGGGTTTTCTGTCCTCCTCTCCCTTGGCCCCCCAGTCGCCGTATATGAGCTCGCCCTCCTCCTACACACGCATTAATGCATTCACACAGGGACGAGACGCATCTGCAGACCATGTCTCTCACCCTGAGCTCTGCGTGTGTGTGTGTGTGTACCGTCGCACTGATGAAGTAGCACGAGAAGTCGGCCGGGTCGCAGTGGGGCAGCAGCAGGTCACAGCAGCCCATCTCGGTACCTAAACCAACCAATAGGTGGATTGGATGGACAATCCATCCATCCATCCAGCCAGCAACGTGCGTGTAGTGTACCCGAGTCTTGTCTCTGCAGCTGCACATGAAAAATTGGCCTCCACACGAAATCCGGCTCGCTGTACTGATGTGATGGCACACACAGAGCCGTGCGTGTGGTGTCAATGGAGAGGGTCATCTCTGTGCACTGCTGACATTTTGCAGGGCCTGGTTGAGGTCCCAGATGAGCAGCTGGCCGTCGCCTGCGATGGATATCACGTACTTGAGGCCGACAGACTCCTTCTTGTAAGACATCTACACGACACAACATCATTATCAGGGATGCACCACGCCATCCTCCGGTGGTGGCCGTGTGTGTCATGTGTGCTTACTCGGCCCCTTTTCTCAAATTCGATGCCCTCAGGCACCCACCTGTGTGTGTGCACAGACAAAACAGGGGACCATCAGTCAGCCAGGCGCAGAGAGATGGATGGATGGATGGATGAATGGATTTGCTGTGTGTGGTGTGTTGACTGACTGTATGCCGGTGACGGTTTTCTTGTGCGATTCGTCAATCGAGGAGGCGATCAGCTGATGCACATGGGGAATGCCGCCAGCTGAATAGAGAACGGACAGACAGACAGACAGACAGACAGGCCGCCTTTCCTGTGAGTTTCCTCCTCCATTGCTCGCATCCACGCATACGTACATCTGTCGTCCTCAATGGTGTTTTGTCTTGAGACGTTTTGGCCACCCGCACCGCCGATGAGCGAACTGTCGATGCGCCACATCACCAGCTGCACACACGACACCCACACATACGCAAGGAGATACCATCCATACAGACTTGTGCACCATATGTCGCGTGTGCAGGTGTGCACCTGTCCCGAGTTGCATCCGCCAATGAGGAGGTTTGGCGTCTGGGGGTTGAAACGAATCACACTCACATCCTGCATTTTGCACACACCCACACATCCAGGGAGCTACACACTCGTGTCTGTATGTGTGTGTGCGGACCGATAGTGAGACGAGGACGGCTTGGGGGATGATGAAGTCGTGAAATGACCATACTAGCACCACAGCCGTGTTACCCTGGCACACACCATTCATCCACACATGAGCAGAGGGGCATGCTCCTGGCCTTATATACCTTGCCCGACAGCTCAGCCTGCTCGTCAAACGTCATATTCTCGATGCATGACACAGCCACGATAGTCGTCGACCTGCACACACACACACACACACACACACAGAGAGAGAGAGAGAGAATGCATGTCTCTCCCGGCAATCCACACAAGCCGCGTGCCCGCCCACCCCGGAAGCCAGTCGATGGACGCCAGCAGCTTTGACTTCGAGTAGGTCAAATCGTGGAAGTTGCGCACCTCGCGAATGCTCGCTGAACTGCGAGCACCAACACCCAAATCATCATCACCTGAGCACACCACACCACAGGAAAGAGTGAGAGAGACGTATGTACATATCGACGGATGGGCTCGGTGTGTCTGCCGACCTAGGTTAGCAAATTCGTCTTGGTATATGTCGAATGTCTCATTCTGCTGCAGAGCCTCCTCCACACTGACACAAGGCCAAACGAGGCGCCAACGCGACCGTTTGTTTCCTTCCTGTCTGCCCCTTAGTCACTCACTCACCCCCAAGCCACCCTCGACAGGAACTCATTGAGTCTCTCAAGCTCCTTCTCGCTGTATAAATCCTGATTCTGCACGCACCAATAAACAGAGGGGGCATACGTGTCTGTGGGTCTTGTGGGCGGGACAGCGGATTGGATTGCTGATGGATGATATGTGCAGTGTACTAGGAAGTCATCGGAGTTGTATTGTGAGCTGGAGTTGACAGGTCTGAACCAGGGTGTCTGTGTGTTCTGCTGGCAGTAGGTGGGCACCGCCTGTATGCCCAGGTGGAGCTCCTTCCGATGAAGGGCGTAGTTGGGGTCCTTCTGCGGCCTGCACGAGTGGATGTTCTCAGCAGAGTCGTTGAACCGCATCTGAGCACCGAAGTGCTGTCTCTTCCTGCTGATGACCACCTTATACCGACGCCGGCTCACTTTGCCACCATCCACACCCTCCTCCCCCGGCAGATGCAGCAGAGCCACCTCACGAGCCGTCTCCTCTGCCGTGTCGGATTGCCATGGCTGGGGAGCGATGGGCTCGTCCTTGACCACGATGTGGGCATCTTCATCGACGGCTTCGGCGCCCTCTGCCTCTTCCTCCCCCTCCCCAGCCCGGCCGCCCTTCATCTGCGCATAGTAGTCGTCCACCACCTTCTGCTTCAACTCGTCTATCCGCTGACCGAAGGAGAGAGACCAGGCTTTGTGGCGCAGATTGACGGCAACCCCTCTCTGGTTGATACTTGTTTGAGCATTTGAAACGCTTTGGGTGTGTGTGGCCAGGCGTAGTTTTGCCCGTAGATGCGGTTGGGGTCACGTATCAGCAGCAGGTGCTCCAACGACCATTTCTGATGACACCAAAGGGCTGCTCTTTCTGTCCGCCTGTGGCTCATACCGGTGACCCACCTTGAGGACGTCCGAGTGTTCGTGCCAGTCTGAGTTGAATCCCACTCTTTGGACCTCCTGCATGGCCTCCTGCTTGGTGAAGTACTTGAAGGCCAGCGGCTCGCTCTCGGGCTCATCCGCAGGCACCAAGCCCATGCGGACGAAGTTGGACGAGTTGACAAAGAACTCCCCCACCCCCTCCATGCCCTCCTCAAGCAAATCCTCCACATTCAGCCTGACAAGCAGACAAAGACAGACAGACAAAAGGGGAGACAAATGACCCAATGAACACATACGTTTCTCCCTCCACCCGCCCGCTGTGTCTGTCTGTGTGTTCCCCCGTCTCCTGCACGCGGCTGGCTGACTGACCGGTCGATGATATCTTCCTCGGTGAGTTCGGGTATCTCCTCCTCTTCCTCCTCCTGCTGCCCCCCCTCGGCCGCGGCCTCGTCCACCTCCATCTCGCCCTCCACAAAGTCAACCTCATCGTCCACACCCATCCTCTCCAGCGACTTGGGGCCAGGGAAAGGGAAACAGCCAGACGTTTTACCACTGCAGGTTCAGTGCAGAACACACTGGATCCTCACGACGCAGTCCACTGGGGGGGAAAGTGAGTGGCAGGGATTTGCGAGAGAGAGAGCGGTTTTACGGAATGTGGAACCCGAAAGCTGGCGGTGAGCCGGATTGCCATCGTTTTGACACAGACAATGGACGACGGGGACAATGGTGAAGAGAGCAGGAAGCTGGATGATTTCTTCGCGCAGTTTGCGTACCAAAAGGGAGGCGACCCGCCGCAGCCGTCAGATAGATCTCTGGGCAGGCGGCCGTTGAAGAAGGCGAGAACAGACAGGAGCGGCGGCAGTGGGTCACCAGCGAAGCCAAAGGCGGAGAAGCTGACGGTCCAGATGGAGGAGGAGGAGGAGGAGGAGGAGGCAAGTGCGCCAAAGATGCCGAAGGCTGCCGACAAGGGTAGGTGTAGATCTCACCAGTGCATAGGGCATTCCGCATCGATGGACGACAGCATGCATCGGTGTGCCGTGTGTGTTGCGTGTGCAGGGAGCTCAGTGTTGTCGGAGCGTGATCGGCTGCGGGAGAAGAACTTCTCTATCGACGTGGACAGCCTCGAGCCACTTGACGACTCGGCGGCGCCTGACAACTGGAAGGAAATCGTTAGCAAGTGAGAGCATAACACATGCATTTGTGTATGCGCGTGACCGGCAGCATCTCTCCTTCCTGTCTGTGTGTGTGTGTGCAAAGGTTGCAGGAGTATCGATATGAGAATGCAGCGACGGTCGATGACTTCCACGCTTTTCTCGTCGGCCTTCAGTCTGATGGCGTGTCGACGCCGCACTTCACGGCTCTGGTGGCGTGCATCCTGTCGGTGCAGTGCAGGGACGAGGTGGCCCTCAGGGCCATGCAGACGCTCAAAGACAGATCGCCTGGCGGGGATGTCAATGTCGACTTCATATACGTACGTATGTTTCTACACAGGCAGTCCTTTAATTTAGATGAACAGGTGGTCCACGGGCCGAGAGTGGCCGTGTGTGGTGTGTGTGTTCAGGAGGCTCCTCTGGATGACATAGAGGATTGTGTGCGTCAGTGCAACTTCTACAAGACCAAGGCCAAACACATAAAGGCAAGCAGAGGACGTCAGTCAGCTGTCCTTCCATCATCCCATGTGCATTGATATATTTTCAAGTTGAGTGTGTGTGTCAAGTTGGGTGTGTGTTTGCACTGCAGGAGTGTGGTCGTCTGATCAAGGAAAGGTATCGGTCACAGGTGCCCAGCGATGCCAACTCGCTCAAAGAGCTACCGGGGGTCGGACCAAAGGTGCGTCACGTCAGCACACACACCAGGAAGGCAGAGCACCCTCCAGTGCAGACTCTGTGTGTCGTGTGTCGATTTATTTGTGCAGATCGCCTACTTGGTGCAGTCCGTGTCGTTTGGACAGCAGGACAGCGGCATCGTCGTTGACACGCACGCACACCGGGTGGCCAACCGGCTGAAGTGGTGCAACACCAAACACGCCGAGCAGACGCGCAAAGCGCTCGAAGGGTAAAGAGGGCGGACACTGACGATCTCCTTGTCTTTGCACCCATCACTGTGTGTGCGTACTGTTGCCGCTGCGCTCCAGGTGGGTGCCGGTGGACTTGCGCATCCCGCTGCCGCTGCTTCTCATCGGCCTGGGCCAGAACATCTGCGTGACGCGGTCACCCAAGTGCGGCGAGTGTCCGATCAGCTCGCTGTGTCCATCAGCGGGCAAGATCAGCAGCCCTTCGTGAGTCGGCCGCCGGCTGAGCTATCGACTCGACCAGATAGGCGGAGAGGGAGGGCGGATGGCAAGATATGCTAGAGAGAGGGGGCGACAGCTGTGGATTGAATCAGTGGTGTACAGACCGACAGCTGTGTGTGGTTGACCGACATTGATACGGCTGCTTAATGATCATGGCCATGACTCAACGTGTGGGTGCGTGTGTTGCAAAGCAAACATACACGCGAGGTCAAATGTAGGATCAACGGACAATCAATGTACGTGTGGAACACAATCTCGATCATTCATTCACTGCGTCTCACGTTCTCTTTGACAGATTGACGGCTTGACTGTGTCAAGCGTCTCTCTCATGATCATGACTCTTCTCCTCATTTTCTTGGCGCTCACCGCCAAGCCGCTGGCCGCCAAGAGCAACCCCTACCCCAAGCCGTATGCCGCCTACATCGGCTCCCCGCCCCCGCCCGGCACGCCCGTCAAGACCCTCATAACACGCGCGGAGATGGGCATTTCAGATGAGGAGTACAAGGCCATGCTCAAGCCGAGCCCGCCGATCTCATACGAACGAGCGATGGAAACACTGATGAGCGGCTTTGAAGACGGACACTTCCCGAAACCATTCAAATGTCAGTCAGAGACAAACAAACAATCCATCTCATTCATTCCACGTGTGTGTCTCTTGTGCGGTGTCTCACTCAAATGCAGCTGGCATTGAGGAGTTCGTCATGCCGAGCGACGAGCAGTTGGGCGTGGCCGAGTTCGCGCCACCTCCTGGAGAGGCAAGACAACCGACACACAGACAGACAGACAGCCAGCCACAGCCGAGCCATGTCTCTGTGTGTTTATGTGTATGTCAGGAGAAGAAAGGAGTGGAGGGCGAGCTGGTGGGCAACCGTGTGGTTGTGAAGGGCGAGCGTGTGTTGCAGCCGCAGCCGAAGGTCCAATACATCATGCAAGAGCTGCCAGAGGAACGCAAAGCCGCGGAGCTCTCGTCATATCCCCGACCAGGACTGCCCAAGGCTATCGTCGAACCGCAAGAAGGTAACTCGTTGGAGAGCAGGGGACGGGAGGAAACGATCGGTCGTGTTTGTTCAATTGTGTTTCTTTGTCGTGTCAGCCGTGGTGCATCCACCGCAGTACGCCATCCTCGCGTACACGGTGGTGCTGATCGTCGTCTCCGTCTCAAGCATCATCTACTTCCTACTCGCAGGCCTTCTTGGTCAGTGGCCGGCCACACAAGATGAGGAAACACACACACGCACATTGGCCATATGTCTCCTTGTGTCTCTGTGTGATTTTAGGTGAGACACTCTTGGAGGTGCTGAAAGAGCAAGTCTTCCTCAGCGTGAGTGCCAGCCTGAGTGTCTTCTACATCGTCCTCATCGTTGGCATCAACCTCCTCGACGCCGTTCACTCGCTCGACGTGGCACTTACCATCGTCCTCGCCCTCCTCGCCGGTCAGACACACACAGAGACACAGCCATAGACATGGAAACGTGTATGCTGTGTGTGCATTTGTGCAGGTGTGGGTGTGTTGTTGGTGGGCCGGCTGCGCGACACGTCTGCCATCAACGTTGAAGTGGTCATGTCGTTTGTCGCGGCGGCCTTCATCAACCTCGTGTACCAGGGTGTCTGCTGGCTCATGCGCAATCCACTGGGGGTCATCGGCTTGCTCACCGTCCAAGTGAGCACCGAGACACCACATGGACGGACACACCAATGTGTGTGTGTGTGTGTGTGTGCGTGTTTGCAGCCCAAGACGGCGTGTGTGGGGTACTTTCTGCTGCTGCCGTCGCTAATGGTCGGCAGACAGACAGACAGACAGACACGTGTGCCATGTGTAGGTGCATCGGTTTTGTTCACATGAGAACATCAGCAGATCGCTAAGAGGGGCCTTGTCAGTGCTCTTCATTGTGTCTGGTTTGTGTGCACTCAATGACATGGGCCACTCGTCTCTGTGTGTGTGTGTGTGTGTGTGTGTGTGAATGTGTGAGTCTGTGTGAATTGTGTGTCTTATGTGCAGCTGCCAGCTACGCCGTCCACGCGTTGATGCCGCGCCTCTTCCCCCTCATCGCACTCGTACACACACACACACCGATGGATGAAGGGGATGGACAATGATCATGTGGCCTGATGGATGTGCTGCAAGTCTGGTGCAGGAGCCGATAGCCTTCTTCGCGCTGCCGTCGACCGTCTTCAACGCAACTTGGCGCGAGGCCGTGTTCTTCGCTGCCTTCGCCGGGCTGTGGAAGGGACTCACTCTGCTGACGGTCCTCTTCAAGGCCCCAACCGTCCAGCCAGCAGAACCAGCACCACGAGGAGAGGCCGAGGTGAGTGAGGCAGAGCAAGAAAGAGAGAGCGGGGGAGGGGGAAGAGACGCACATGCATCCTCTTTCCCTGCCGCTTGTGTGTGTGTGTGTGTGTGTGTGTGTGCAGGGCTGAGAGTGATGGTCAAGCAGCGCAGACACACAGACAGACAGACAGACAGAGACGCAGACCGACATGTTTTGGTTGAGATTGAGCGCTCCTTTGAACTCGAATTAATGCGCAAACATCTGTTCATGGCGAGTGGACACCAGGCGAATTACTGCACACACATCATGATGTCGCTAGCTGTTTTGTCCCAGCTAGTTGTCCCCACTATTGAACTTGAGTGTCAGAGTCCTCCCTCGGTTGCTCATGTATCACGATGCTAAGAGAAGAGACGCAAGAGAACTGGATGCATCTTTCGCCAGCAGAATTCAGGAAAGAGCGCTCGCCCTCACCCAACCCAGTCCATTGTGCGTTCCATTCTTCCTGTCCGCAGCTAGCAGCAGCCCTGCACCATCACATCGGGACAGCTGAGCATGAATTCGGCGTAAGTGAAAGAGGGATGTTTGAAAGCAGTCGCGACCTTCACATCACTCCTTCAAAGACTGCTTTGGTGTTTGCTCATATAACACACACGCAGCCGCTAGTTCGTGTTACAAAGCCATGGTATTGGCCGGATAGATAGATAGAGAGACACCATCCAACAATCGGGCTGCGTGCCTGCCTGTGCAGATGTAATTGGTTGACTGGTGGGTGTGGGTGTGGTGCCTTTATATGTCGCCTGCCTCTTCGTTTTTTCCGAGCTAATCGACAGGGGCCCTCCCTCGTGTTTTCTGTGCTTGTCGTGTGGATGTGAGGTGGGTTAGAGACCATGACATGTCATGAGGCATTAATTGATTTCATACGCACACGCATCCAGGCACCGACCGTATGAACACATCAACGAGTCAAGGGAGGCTGGTCAACTGGCAGGCAGGCAGACAGACAGGAGAGGGAGGGAGGGAGGGGAAGAGGCAGACAGGCAGGCAGATGGCACTCAGGCACAAGCAGGCAAGCAAGTAAGCAGCAAATGACTGGGAACCTCGTGCACGCATACTGAGTGAGTGTCTGGAAGGTCTGGAGTGTCTGGAGTGTCGGCCACTCCTTCCCTATTTCTTTCTTTCTTTGGTTTCTCCCTTGCACCCCCCCGTGTGTCTGCTTGCCCGCCTGCCTGCAGCCATATGAATGCATGAAGGAGAGAAGAAGGGGCCGTTCGTTCAGCCAGCCAGCCGCCTAAAAAAACATGGGCAGAGGCAGACAGACAGGCAGACAGACAGGCAGACAGACAGACGGTTGGTGTCATATGCAGTGGGCGGGCCTTAAGGGGAGCTACTAAAGGGAGCGAGCCGAGCGGGTGAGTGATAACAACCGCAGCAAGTCGGTCAGCAGCATTAGAGAGAGAGGGGGAGAGAGAGGGAGACAGAGGGAGGGAGGGGGGAGACTACGAGCATCCATCCAAGCATCCAAGCGTCCGTCTTTCCAGCGACGTGACCAGCGTGTGTCAAACATTCTCTTGCAAGTAAGGAGGAGAGCAAAGGCAGCGAGGGAGGGAGGGAGAAATGGCCGCAGCTAGGGCCGCTAAGCTGAAGCCAGAGTGCGAGTCACCTGTCTGTCTGTCTGTCTCCGCCTCGGTCGATCGCTTGTCCTCTGCCGGCTGAATGTCTGCACTAGGACACCCACACACACAACCCTCCCTCCCTCGGTTCCTCACACGAATGCATTGAAAAAAACACACACACACACACACACACGAAAACACGAAAACACGGGAAGCCAAAGAACGTATCCACACGCACACTCCACACCAGTCACCACATGCACTCACCCACCCACCCACCCACCCTGTCTGTCTGTCTGTCTGTCTGTAAGCAGCCAGGCAGCCGTGCAGGGTCCATCCATCCATCCATCCATCGAACCGTCAACGTGCAGACACGAGCTGCGATGTGGCGGACCCACACGCACCCACCTGGCCAGCCAACCAGCCAGCCGGAAAGATACTCACTCACTCATCTCTTCAAAGGCCGTACATACACAACTGCTATGCCACCCTCGCACCCCTTCCCACCCCATCGCAGACACGCAATAACGGGACTTGCTTGTAGGGCGAAAAATAGGCGAGACAGACATGCCCGCCAATGGCGTCTCCTTACAACAGCGAAGCCATCCACCTATCCCATCCAGGCAGAAAATTAGACACAATCCCGCCCCCCCCACCCCACCTTTTTGGGACAATGCCGCGGCTTTGTGTCTCGAGAACAGGCCATGTCGGTGTGTCACGTCCTCCCGCAACCAGCACTCACAGATGCCATTCCATCGGCCTGTAAGGTGGCTGGGGGTGGCCGTAGGACACCAGCCATGCACCCGCCGTCCCCCGCAGCGCACACACGCCATTCCTCCTAAGTCAGTAGACTTACAGACGGACGTCAAACACAGACACGCGTGGCGATTGGATTGTTGTTCGGACACCACGTCGACGAAGCAACCCTCCCGCCGTCAATCCAGCCAGCCAGACACAAAGACAGACAGGTGGCCAGGCAGCCAGACAACCCAGCTGCCCGACCGTCTCGGCCATTCGTTCCTTCCCTTACAGACAAACAAACACCACACCGACGGAGAGAAAAAGGAGAAGGGAGAAATGAAGTCGAATCGATCCGCAATGGCATGGGACCGACAGATGGATCACCACACCATGTCATGTGTGTACGGAAGTACAAGTAGCCAGCTAAGGCAGGCAGAAAAAACAGAACTTCAAGGCAAATTGACCGAGTGGGGTGAGTGAGGTAAGCTAGGTAGGTAAGCTAGTCAGCCACATGCAGCCACACGCAAGCTGTAGGCAGGCAGCCAGCCATCGATCCAGTCAGTAAGTGAACCCGCACCGCATGGCTTGAGTGAGAGACGAAATTCAGCATGCACTGTTGCGTCCCTCCCAGAGGCCGATCCAAAAGAGATCGGCCCCTGGGGGGGACATCAGCCACGCGAACAAGAGGAAGCCATCGAACCACGGGGCACCCGGCTGCCAAGGACAACGGAGAAGGAGAGTGCGCTTCTCCGCGATGTGTATGGATTCATACCTTCTGCTGCTTGTGCTGCCTCTGCTGGTGCTGCTGCTGCTGCTGATCCTGCTGCTCCTGCTGCTGGTGGTGGTGGTGGTGGTCATGGTCAGCAGCCTGGAAGGGGAGTAAATCACATGATGTACCACACTCGACCATAACGTGTGCCAGTGCTTACTGATGGGGCCGAGTGGCGGCGTCTCGGCACCGCATGCTCGATTAGACTCTCGAATATGATGGCCTAGAAGTGGCAAGAAGACGAGAGGGCGGCAGGACGATGAGGAAAAGCAGTGTGCATACCAGTGGGGCAGAATGCCTTCGCAGCATGGGCTCTTTCTTGGTGCCCTTGAACTCTTTCTGAACACACAAGGTCAGCTCAAGGAGTAATGTGTCTATCGTGATTCGATCCGAATGAGGCATACCTTGATGGCCTTTATACGTTCCTGACAAGATCAATACAAAGCCGGAATCTTAAATTGATAGACGCTACTGGTGGTCTGATGGCCGCTGACATTTACCTTGGTGCACTTTGTCTTCTTCCCGTAGAGTCGCTCCCACCACTCGGCTGCATCCAGGTTGCCGTCGGTCTTGTCCTGCACACGCACACAGACACACACAGACGAACAGGTAGGAAGGCAGAGGGCAGAAAGCATGAGCCAGATACGGCATCAACGATCGAGAGTGCGTTTTGCTTACGATCATGGCCTTTACCTTCATCTCTTCGATCTCCTTGGCAATTTTCTCGATCTCCTCCGTCAGTCCAAGCTCTCGCATGCGCTCCTTCTCCTTCTCTAGGTGCTCCAGCCGTCTCTTCTGCACATTGATTCACAGACAGAGCGAGACACGAGATACGGGTGCACACAGTTGGTCAGCTTTCTGCGCTGGGTGCCCACCATGATGTCCTCCTTGCGTGCCCGCTCCATTGCCTCTGCCTTCTTGACCTGCGCCTCGGCGTCGGCTAGCTCGGCCAGGTGCTTGGCCACTTGAGCCTGAAGGTCCAGGCGGCGCTGTTCGGCGGCATCCAGCTTCCCTGCGCGAAGCACACACCGACAGACACACAGATGTAACGATCGTGTCACTTTCTGACTCACTCGCCCACCCACTTACCTGCCGTCTTGGAAACGATCTGTTCGACCTTCTTTTGCTGAATCTCAGCCGCGCGTTGGACGTGTTCCTCGGTGGCAGCGAGCTCTGCCATGCGCTTGACCCTGTCCTCGAGCTGCTTCTTCCTCCGCTGCTCTGCTTCATCGAGCTTGCCGGCCTGCTTGTTCTCTATCTCCTCCTGCTTCTGTCTCTCGAGCTCCTTGGCCCGCTCGATGACCTGCTGCCGCTTGTCATCCTTCTTCTTCTCGTGCTCAGCCTTCTTGGCAATCTCGTTTTGCGACGCTCCTCCGCTGCGTCGAGCTTGCCCTCATTCTTGTCCTTGATGCCCTCAATGCGCAGCTTCTTCAGACAGACAGACAGACAGACGACAGGAAGGAAGGAAGGCAGGAAGAAAAAGGGGTGGGCGCAAATGAGTGGGTGGGGCTGACGAAGAGCTCTGGAGGTGGGGAGGGAGGCATACCACGAGTGTTTCAGCTCGTTGCAGGTTGGCCTTGCGACGTTCTTGGATCTCCTGGGAGCTGCGCTTGCTGAGGCCTACCTTCTGGGAACACACACGCGGTGAAACAAAGGACCCCCATCAACCGACAATTACCCTCGTGTGAGTGTCACGTCCGTTTGTGTGTCTTTGTCTGGCGTACGTCCATCAGTTGTCCGACGGCGGTCCCCCTCTCGTTGGTGGCCGTTCTGATGGGGATGTTGACTTCCCCATCGTTGCTGTGCGGCCGGTGGCCGGGGCCCTCGCTGCCGCGGACGCCGCTTAGTACCAAGTTCGACTGAGTCTCCGACGACATCGGGGGGGAGGGAGGGGATGCAGTCTTCTCACGACGTTGGGGGGGAGGGAGGGGA
>CDMY01000503.1:0-39434 GCA_001179505.1 Vitrella brassicaformis | reverse complement strand
GGGGGGGGGGGGGGGGGGGGGGGTTACTCAGCCGAGATAGTCAGACTGTTGCAACTGGTGAACGGTTGTACTGCGTAAATGGGTTGATGATCCATGGTCTGAGGTGCGACAGCAATCGGGAGTAAATGCCATTCTCACCTCGTCGACTCACCAGAAGGGCGCATCTTGACGCGTTTCCGCAACTCTTCCATAAAGAGGCACCCTCGATTGATATAAAATGTAGACAACGATGGACTGAAGAAAGACATCGCAATCTTGGCTGAACTCAAGAACATGCCAGTCAATGCATCACCACCCACCTGCTGTCTCTGGTGCTCCTGATCGTTCCTGTGCATACGCGCAGGCAGAACAGACAAGGACGCATGAATGCGTTCTCTGGTACCAACTCTGTACCTGGAAGTTCTTGGAGGGCCCCCTTGAGGGTGGCCATGGTGCGCACTACTTGTCCGTGTTTCCCCACTGCTCACCCAGCTCCTGCAATCCCCACAGGACACAGGCAGGCAGAGCCCTGTGCAAGGATCTTGCCGGCCTCCTGCTGATGCTTTCGCAGGGTCTGCTCGCAGACAAGGTGAGATGCACACATAAAATGGATGGGTGCATAGTTGTCTCACCTCAATCGTCTCCCACAGGCCGTCGTAGCGTGTCTTGAGCTGATCGTAATCCGTCCTGGCCTGTGACGCACTCATCCCCACACCCACAGCGTGTTGGCTGTCCCTCTCCTTGGGGTGTCCTTGATCGTTCCCACCTGCGTGTTGCTCATGGTGCTCTCTCGGGAGAGGGAGCCGCGTACGTCGTCTGACGTCGCCATCGAGGCACGGGCGGCGGGACGGGGCGAGGCGGGGCGAGGCGGGGCGGGTTGGACGGGGGAGGAAAGAGAAAGTCAAAGAAACCGGATCTCCAGAGGCACAATTCTACCAGAACAGCGCTCGGTAGTCGCTGCCGGAGGATGCACGGACTGCAGAGCAGATATGCAGGGATGTTCACCGGGCTGCATTCCTCTCTACAGACCTGTGTCTGAGCCTCTAGCTGCCGATTGCGCCTCTTTTCCTCACCCAGCTCCTCGAATTTGCCCGATCTATCAGAATCGCCTGCAACACGCAATGGACACCTGATGCTTTTGGTGTTGCTTTCGTGGGAAATATAATCTGTACCTTTCGGCTGCTCTCTCTCTGTGGTTTAATCCACGCCGGGACACCCCTTGCCCTGCACCTCTGCTCGAGGTCCGGCTGAGGCAGAGCACTCACATATACAGGCTGGTGCGTGCCGGAGTTCTTTCGAGCAGGCAATTCTCACCACGTCGAACTGACGGAACTTGCGCAAGGGGGTTGGGTAGGGCCTCCCTTACTGCCAACACGTCTACAAACACGCACACACACGCACATACACACCAAGGAGATGACCACATCTCTTCCAGCTCACGATTGCGGGGCATGACATTCAGCTGCACCAAAAGGCTGCCTCATTGACTCCCTCTCCCTCCCTCCCTCTCATCCCCTCCTCACCATTTGCCGTCCAAATCCTTGAGTTGCTTTTTGAGTGAGTCGTTCTCTGACTTGCACTGGATGAGCTCGATGCGAGCGGCGGAAAGGCTCTCGTGGTCGGCACATTTGTTCCCCATAGCTAGCAACTGCTGGTTTCTCTCCTCTAGCTGCTCCTTCAACTCCTTCAGAAAGAGTAAATATGGCCGGAGCTCACTCATCTAGTTACTCACCTGTGCACTCGCCTCTAGTGCAAAAGTGCGCCTCTTCTCGCTCCTCAGCTCCGCCAACGTATTCTGAGAAGCACGCGTTCCCCACATGAGTATACGTTGGAAGAATACGTCGATTCCGGTGGACATCGTGGCGGCTGAAAAACACACCCAGAGAAACACACATGTATACAGTACCTAGCCCCTCCTTCTTGTGTACTTACTATTTGATGTCGAACAACCATACAAGAGTGGATCGGTCTTGGAGTCCTCAGCGGCGTCGCACCAGACGACGCAATCAACTACGCAGGGTTGAATGAAGACACATGGCACACACGCAGTGACTGCCGCCGCCCCTTCACATTTGCCTCTCGTGTCTGCATTCATTCGGCTCACCGATTGGCTTGGGTGATAGAGGTCTACGTAAGGTTTTGAAAGCAGCCTGCACACACAGACACACCCCCAGCACAAGCACCAGCATCAACGTCGCAGCAAGGTGGAGGGAAAGTAGTGATGGTGCTCACCTTGCTCCGCTGTCATAGCAAACAGCGAGTAGGGACACAACAAACAGAGGAGGAAAAGCGCCGAAGCAGTAAGATGTCTCAAAAGTCTGATAAGCAGCCACACACACACGCACAGAGAGAGAGAGAGAGAGAGAAGGAGAGATGTGCCATCGCGGACAAAATCGGTGTCGGGAAAAAGGCCACGCCGGATATAAAATGTAGACAGCGATATCTGCCCTGCCACCCTCCCCGCCCCGAGTGGGTGTGCCGCCAGCTGGATGCTTCAGTCGGCTGCCGCTGCTGATGAAGCTCCTGCTCACCCACAGATAGGGAAGGGGCCAAGAGACATGAGTGCATACAGACAAGGATCCATGTGTGTGGTCTGTGTGTGTGCGTCTCACGTCAATCCGCCGCTCCATGTCATCTGTCGTTTCCTCGAACGCCGTCTCCTGCTGTGTCAACTGTTCCTGCACACAAATGAAGGCGCACTTGCATTGGAAATCCATCAGTGTCCCACCTGTAGCGAAGTTCTCTGCTGCCGTTCCTCCGTGAAAGCAAAGTTGTACACCTGCACTTGGATCCTGAAGTCGTCCTTTTTCTTCGTCAGTCTGCATTAAGGGAGAGAGGGAAGAGTTACAGAGCTGCCTTCCTGCCCTGATTCGAACACCAGTGAAATACGCACACCTTTGGATGTCCGCTTCGTGCTTCTCGTCGGCCTCCTGTTGGCGCTTCCGCCAGGTCTGCTCACAGACATATTAGAGAGGGTGACATTCGCACACATATATGGATGGGCGCAATGTGGTCTGCTTGTCTTCGTCTTACCTCAGTCGTCGTCTTCCATTCGTCTTGGCCTCGAACTCGCAACGCTGCTCTTTTCCAGTTTGGTCTGCACGCAAAGGAAGGTACGTCAGTACACACGCACATGCGTGCGACTGATTTTCTGCTCACCCCGTTCTCTCGGCACTCGCCCCCGAGCATCTCTGTCAGCATCTCTGTCAGCGCCCACCCCCCCGTGTCCAGGAAAGAAGTGTATGTACTGTTTGTTCTTCTCGATGAGACTATGAGCAGGATCTCACGAACCCTGTCCCACAGCCCGGCAGAGCGCGACTTCAGCTGCTGGTACTGAATGGTGAGCTGCACATACAGCCAGACAGCCAGAAGGGAACGAGGGAATGCTTGTTGTGTCGTCGGCATCCCCACCTCGTTGCAACCAACTCATTGTGCCCCGCTCGTCTTGATGCCTAAGGCTTTCAGCCTCCTCTGAGTGGGATACGGCTACTGCCTGACCTCTACCCTCAGCCCAAGCCGCACACAAACGAAGGCATGTTGGCACGAATGTCTGCCGTGGTAGTGATCGCTTACTTACCTCTCTCTCTTAGCGCGTAAGAATCTTGGCAAGTGTCTCTTATGCCTTCATAGTCCATCTGAAGGACAGACACACACAATACAAACTCATGACGAGAGAAAGACAAGAATAATTTTCCCCTGTCTTCGAGGTTGTTGAGCACCTACTTTTTGCCGCTCTCTGTGCTCACCGTGCTTGCTTGAGACATCGACTTTAGGACACGCTCATACACCCATACACACTCTGGACGCTTCGCAAGTAAATGCACTGCCGACGGATATAAAATGTAGGTAGCGATAGGATAAAGAAAGAACGCAGCAGCGGCCTTGGAGCCACGCTGTCCGCCGCTTCCCTCACTCCACATCCCCGCCTTGGTGTCTGTATATCTGAAGCTCTGCGGACACAGAGGGAAGATACGATGCCAAAGAATCATGTACGTCTAGCAGTAATCTGAAAGCTTGCCTCAGCGTGGCCCCGGGTGCGGCGGCATGCCCCCCAGGCTTCATCTCGCCCTCGACAGCGTGCAGTGGCATACCCTCACCCCCAGCCGCCTCAGCACCAGCCGGAGCAGTCTCTTCAGCCTCCTTCTTCTCGCCCCCCTCCCCAGCGATGGCAGCGGCACCAGCGAACGACCCTTCGACGTCGATGCCGTTCTTCTGTTCGCCCTTGAGTGGCGGTGGCGCTGGATGGTTCTCGGGGGCATAGTGCCGTCGGCCGCTGGCCATGGCGCTTGACGTCTTGACACGGGCCTGAACAACCAGTGAACACTCGATAGTAGTGTCTCGCCACAGGCGCCACATGCGTATGGGTACCTCGGGGGCTGAATGCCGCCGCTGCTGGGGGGTGCCCTTGAGCCACAGGTGGTCCTGAAGGAGGAATTCACATTGACGTTAGAGTGAGTCCGTGTACGTCCAGCAGTCATCTGACGGCTTGCCTTGTTCTCCAGACGAATGATTTCCTTCCGAACCTGAACAACAACCCCAGCAAGACGCAGAGGTCACCTCTCTACGTCGCCAGCTCCCGTGCTCTTCTCGAGGCCTTACCATACTCGTCGTGGTGTCGGTCTTGTGCAGCCGGACGTGAGCGGGGGTGTCGGGCGGCGAGGGAGGGCTCTTGGCGAGGGAGTCTGGGTCGATGGCAATCTCCTATGTCATGGCCACAGAGGAAAAATACGATGCCGCGACATATCCTACGTCCAGCACTAATTTGAGGGCTTCCCTTGGTCTCTTGTCGTATGATCTCCTTTCGAATCTGAATGACACCTCAGCAAGACGCAAGAGTCACATTTGTACGTCGCTACCTGCCACACCCTTCTGGACCCTTACCAAACTGTTTATCGTGTCTGTCTTGTAGAGGCGGATGTGTGCGGGTGTGTCGGGCGAGGAAGGGCTCCTGGAGGCAAATTTGCAGTCGACAGTGATCTCTTTCTTCAGCGGCGCCAATCGGTCCACACGGATGCTCGGCTGCAGCTCTCTTAAAGATAGGCCTGACAGATGACACAGTGTGATAATCAAGCCGTCCCTTCTCTTTTGACATGAACGCACCTGCCTCCGTGGCTGGGCGAGGCGCTGAGGCCCTGGGTGGCTGCACGAAAGGCCGAAACGCAAGGCAGCATGAGGCCAGGTGCACCACCCACCCACTCACCCACCTGCTGCTTCTTGTCGGCCTCGGTGGGCTTTCTGTCCTCGTCAATCTCGTTCCACTTCTATGAAAACACACACGCGGGCAGATCAGACAAGAACATATGAAAGAGCCTTTTGCGTTCAATCCACGCATGTCACTTGTATATCCCTTCTGCGATGAATGTGGAGTTCTTTGACTTCTTTGTCTTTTTCATCGCAGTCTTAGGAAAACTCCTGCAGAAACACGGCAAACACAGTAAACCAGGAGAAGAACGAAACAAAGCAGTGCTTGTGTGTTTGTGTGTGGGAGGGGAGGGAAGGGAAGGGGAGGGAAGGGGGAGAAGGGAGGAATTTCAAATGGTGGGCTTACCTCGGAAAGAGAGAGGGTGGATTCCAAGAGCCGAAGAACGCGTGAAGACCAGGGAAGACCCGGAGTCAGAATTCTGCCTTACGCGTCAGTGCTGCGGTCATAGCCGTGGGGGTTCATCATTTCCATGAGTCCCTGTTGGTAGTGCACTTCGCGAATGAGCGCCTCATTCATCGCCTTCTCCGTCCCAAAAGCAAACACGAGCCTGGGAACATCTGGGGAGACCAAGAGAAATGAGTGACATTGGCCTGCGAAAGCACCTGAACAACCACCCCCCACACACAGACAAGCTCACACAGGGGAACGGGGTGGCTGTCCGTTCATCCCCTCTCGTGTGTTACTGTCATACGAACTGTCACAGAGTAGGGTAACCCTTCATTCAAGACTTTCCTCACCGATCACGGTCCATGTCCTTGATTTGCCGTTTGAGTGAGTCGTTCTCGGCTTCGCACTCGACCAGCTGGCTGCGAATGGTGGAGAGGGCTCTCTCCTGGTTGGCACACTTTTCTTGTACTCATCGAGGGCCTCCAGCCCGGCCACCTCCTTGAGGTTTGCAATGTTGCACAACTCCTTGTCCTTCTTCTCCAGCTGCTGGCGCAAATCCTGCAATCACAGACAAGGAAAAGCAGAGATGCAAGGATCCATGCCTTGAGTCATACAGTACTCAGCATCCATGCATTGGACGTGTCTCCGCACCTTTGGATCGTCTGACAAAGGTGGGGAGACACAGAATGGCCGGAGGGATGCATTGTGTGTCAGGCTGACCACATTTGAATATCCAGCTAACCTCTGTGCCCGAATCGCCAGCAAATGAAAAGAAGACGAGGCAAAGTAGGTTTGTAGCGCGCGTACCTCTGGTGATGAGTGGCACCTTAGCAGGGCTCGGTTTTGATGTGCCTTAAGCCCTTCTTGAAGAGAGACTGTCCTTGTTAAGAGACACCCTCTTAAACACGCCCTCCAGCGGACACAATCGGTGTGGGAAAAAAGACACGCCGGATATAAGATGTAGACAGCGATATCTGCCCTGCCACCCTCCCCGCCCCCGAGTGGGTAGACATGGCTGCAGCAGCGGCCGAGCCCCCGACGTCGATGCCCCTCTCCTCTCCGCCCTTGAGTGCCGGTGGCGCTGGATGGCGCTCGGGGGCAGAGTACCGTCGGCCGCTGGCCGTGTCCGTTGAGGTCTTGCCGCGAGCCTGAACAACAAGTGAACACTCGATAGTAGTGTCTCGCCACAGGCGCCACATGCGTATGGGTACCTCGCGGGCTGAATGCCGCCGCTGCTGGGGGGTGCCCTTGAGCCACAGGTCCTGAAGGAGGAATTCACATTGACTTTGGAGTGAGTCCGTCTACGTCCAGCAGTCATCTGACGGCTTGCCTTGCTTTCCAGGCGGGTGGTTTTCTTCCGAACCTGAACAACCACCCAGCAAGACGCAGAGGTCACCTCTCTACGTCGCCAGGGCCCGTCCTCTTCTCGAAGCCTTACCAGACTGGTGATTGTGTCGGTCTTGAACAGCCTGATGTGAGCGGGAGTGTTGCGGCGAGGGAGGGCTCCTGGCGACGGAGTCTGGGTCGATGGCAATCTCCTTCTTGATGGGCGCCAATCGGTCGACAGCACGCTCGGCTGCAGCTCTCGGTCCCATTCAACGATTGTCAAAAGCATGGGACCGTCCGAGGCAGGACACACACATCGACAACACAAAAAGGCCGGCAAGCCATGATCCAATCATTCAGCTCCCTTGCGATCGAATCGGAGCAACTTCTCATCGCACGACATCGCACGACATCGCACGACATCGCAGTTTCTGGCGCCGCAGAAGCCGATGAAAAGATCATCGACGCCCGGGGGCGTCAGCAGCCAGCATGTGAGTAGGATGGGGTCCACCCACGGCCAGCCCTTGTTCTGATTACAGACAAGGAGACACAACGAAAGGATGGCTGTGTGGTTGATATATGTGGAGTCCATTCGTACCTTCTGCTCTTCCTCCTGCTGCTGCTGCTGGTGGTGGTGGTCCAGCGGCTGCTGTTTCTTGTTTACCGCTGCCGCGAACGCTTAGAGAGAACGACATGACACACAAAGGGATGACATGATGCGCACTCAAGGGTCTGCATGCGTGCTTTCATCGCTGTTGGCATCCAGCGAGTGAGCAGTGCTCACCGTTATGACAAGCTCTTGTCCCTCGGAGCCATCGCCAGCCACTTCGTTTAAGGAAATCCATCGATTCAATTGAGAGATCAACTTTGGGGTACTCTTCATGCTTTGCAGGTGGATGCACTGCCGACCGATATAAAAAGTAGGTAGCGATCGGCTGCAGGGCACATGCACAACAGCCCCTCCCACACATACAGTCATTCTCGCCTTTTCTTTCATTCTTTCATACCGTCTGCTGCTTTTGCTGCTCTTGCTGCTGGTGGTTATACTGGTCTGCTCTGGAACTGGAGTAAATCATATCATGGACCATTCTCGATTATGAACGTATCTCAACGCTCACCACTGGGGCCGACTGGCGGCGTTTTGCGACCTCATGCTGGACCAGCGTCCTTGACAAGATGGCCTGCAAGTGGAAAGAAGATCGGGGAAAGTAATGTTATAGTGTGCATACATTTGGAGCAGAGTGTCGGCGGAGC
This sequence comes from Vitrella brassicaformis, assembly GCA_001179505.1. Classification (NCBI taxonomy): domain Eukaryota; family Vitrellaceae; genus Vitrella; species Vitrella brassicaformis. Next base: position 31,285 of record CDMY01000503.1, on the reverse strand, counting down.
ATGGGCTGTTTCTGTGTGGACGTGAGCTGCTCCAGGAGTAAGAGAAGAAGGCAAACGTATGGGAGTAGATGCACTGCCGACGATATAAAATGCAGGTAGCGATCGGCTGAAGAAAGGCTTGAAGCAGTCCCCTTGAGGGCCGGCCACATGTGGCCGCTCCACAGCACCAGCCTGAACAACAAGTGGCGGCGCTTGCCTGAACAACAGTGGAGCCTCAACGACAGCAGGGAAAATGACAGTGTGCATACCTCTGCTGGCCTTGTTGAGCTCCTTTATCGACCTCTGGGGGGCCTTACATGTAATCGACTGGGGCGAGAAAACGAAACCCACCAGCAGCAGGGCGTCCACCCAGGGACTGCCCGTGCGCTGAATACATACGCACAGACAGACACAGACAGACAGACAGACAGATACAAAGTCACGACGAGACAGTACGAAAGCGTGGCTGCGTGGTGAGATGTGTAGAGTCATTTATCCGTACCTTCTGCTGCCTGCGGTTCTGCTCCTGCTGCTCCTGCTGCTGCTGCTCCTGCTGCTGCTCCTGGTGGTGGTCGGGGTCAACGGCCTGGAAGGGCTCCTGCTGTTGCTGCTGCTCCTGGTGGTGGTCGGGGTCAACGGCCTGGAAGCGAGTATATCACATGAGGGACCATACTCGACAAAACGTGTGCCAATGCTTACTGCTGGCGCTGAATGGCGGCGCTTTTCTGACGCCCGCTCGACAATGCGCTTGGAGAGGAGGGCCTGAAAGTGGAAAGAAGATGAGGGAGTGGTATGACAGTGAGGGAAAGCAATGTGATAGTGTGCATACGTCCAAGGCGGAGTGTCGGCGTAGCATCGGGGCTTTCTTCACGTCTTTGAACTGTTTCTGAAGAAACAAGGCCACCGCAAGAAGTGATGTTTTTCTCATGGCTTGTTCCAAATGAGACGTGCCTTGGTTTCCTCTACACGCGCCTGACAAGATCAATAACAAAGACTGAATCTTCAATCGATGGACGCTGACTTTTACCTTGCTGCTCTCAGTTTGTGTGTGATATAGTTCGTCCCACCACGGCTTTGCAGATGAAGGGACAGCACTGTGGGTGGCCCTTTTCTTGCTCTCTAGGTGGACCGCCCTATCCCCTCCCCCCTCCACCCTCTCAATCTGGAAGAAGCTCACCACTTCGCCGACGAGAGGTATGCTGGGCCAGGAGTGGCGTGCCCGTCTCGATGCTGCCGTCGATGGTGGCCTTCTTGGCGAGTTTGTCTTCCTTGGCCTTGAGGAGTTTAGTGATGCCCTTGTAGAGGGCCACGATAATATCGGCTTCTTTGATGCAGTAACGGGCTGCCGGCGATATTTCGACAGTGCCGTCAGCACCAACTGAGACACACATAACACGTAGAGACACAGTGTGTATGCGACAGAGAGTCAGAGCCCGATCAACTAACCGCTTGGATAGGATGGCCTAGAAATGGCAAGAAGACGAGGGGATGGCATGACAAGGGGGGAAAATAACGTGACCGTGTGCATACCTGTGGGGCAGAATGCCGTCGGAGCATTGGCTGTTTCTTCGTGTCGTTGAACTCCTTCTGAACACATAATGTCAGCTTAATGTGTTTGTCATAATTCGATCCGAATGAGGCGTACCTCGGTCGCCTCGATACGGGCCCGACAAGACCAATGATAAGCAGCAAGAAACAGCCCTCGAGTTCGCCGTGGCCAAGTAGGGGTCGTCAGTCATATTCTTGAACTTGACCAGATTCAGGTACTCAGCATCACTGCACACAGCAAACAGATGGCCCAAATGGTGTCTTCATTGGCTCGACGAGACGCCTGAAGTCGTCGGTCAGGAGGGGCTTCTCGCCTCTCCTTCTGCGGTCACGGTCGATGGGCTTCTTGAGCTTGTCTTCCGGCTGGGTCTCCTTGGTGTCTCCGGCTCGTGTCTACTGGGTGTCTGATGACCGCTGACATTTACCTTGGCGCTGACAGTTTGCGTTTGATAAAGCCTCTCCCACCACCGCCCGTGAGCCGACACTGGTGATGAATATTTCCGCAGCATCGGCTCTTTCCTTACAGACCTGAACTCTTTCTGAAAGCACAACGCCAGCGCAAGGCACTAGGTTTCGCTCCCTCCTCCTCTCCCGCCCACCCGCCCTCCGACCTCCTTACCGCAATCACGAGCGTCTCCAGCCGGCAAAGGATCTTCCGTCGGGATCGGGCGGCATGTCGGTGGGAACAGTCTATCATGATTCGATCCAAATGAGACATACCCCAAAAATGCGTGCACCAACAGACCAGCCCACGGCCAGTCAGTCGCCTGAATACACACACAGAGAGACAGAGAGACAGACAGACAGACAGACAGAAAGTCATAAGGAGACGATACGAACGGATGGCTGTGTGGTGAGATGTGTGGAATCATTTATTCGTACCTTCTGCTGCTGCTGCTGGTCGTCGTGGTGATGTGGTTGGTTGGCTGCCGTGAACGCTTAGAGGGAATGACGTGACACAAAGGGGTGTCATGATGCGCACACAAAGGTCTGTCTGCATTCTTGTATGGCTGTTGGCGCCCAGCGAGTGAGCAGTGCTCACCGTTATCAAGAGCTCTTGTCTCTCGGACTCGGCCCTCACCAGCCACCTTCCCTTCAAAGAAATCCATCGATTCAATGGCTGCACACACACGCATGATACAAATGTATGATATGCAGATGTATGACGTCTTTAGATCCGGTTCGACAGAATTTGCAGGTCATTGCCGCTTCGCTCCAACACTGTGACGGCAGGCAGACTCAAGCAGGAAGCAGATGGTGCAAATCGCTCGTGTGTGAGGCTTGACAATGTGTGGATGGGCAGACGAGACGGCTTACCGTGTGTACTTCTCCTTTGCGAGGGCTTTCGTCTCGTGCAGTTGCAGCTGTAACTGTTGAGGCAGATTCCCCTGACTCCTGTAGGACTCAAACCTCGAAGACAGTGCTGGACAGTGACGGATGAACTGGACAAAGTGAAATTGGCGGACAAAGAACAATGAAGAAGAAATTGCTCGCGTGTGGATGGACAGACGAGAATGCTCACTGTACCTTTTTGTGAAGGTTGCACGTGCACAAGTTGAAGGAGGACGCAATTCTCGAAGAGGATTTCCAGGGGAACGACGACAGTCGGCAGCGGGTGGCTTGGCACAGGCCCTCGCACAGGCCGACATGTCTGATGGGGAGAGAGGCCGTGGGCTAAAAACGGCGACCCGATGCACAGAAGGAAGAGCTGTGGCGTCGCTGGAGCAGCTGGAAGCTTGTACGAGATGGAAAATAAAAACTGAAGAGAGACGGATTTGAGCTCGCGTAGGTGCTTCTCGACGCGATTTCTCGACGCGCTTTTGACACGCGCTTAGATCTTTCCGGAGTGGGATTATCCAAGTGTTTCAGGGTTGACTGGCTTGGCGCACAATGGATTTGGACGCTGAGCCTCGCGCTCGTGGTACCACGTGGTCTCGAGGACCATTCGCGTTCAGTGTTGATCCAGGTACGCTCTAGGCGGCATGACGCAAGCACATGCACGTGAAAACCGGAAGGTATGGCCATCGCTGCCATTGTCTACTGCCATCTGTTGTCGTCATCGGGTGATCAGCTCCTGAGGATCCGAATCAGAGCGTCGAGTTCGGTGATCAGCCTGTCAAGTGCTGGTGCCCCTACTGCACTCAGGTAGACGCACACACAGGCGCCTCGTGCAGCCACCGCGCTCCGTACTGATGCGCTTCGGTGTTTGTTCGTATGGTCAGCATGTGGTGACCCATGTTGAGCTGCAGAACAGTTGGGTGACCTTTCTGATGTCGTTTGTGATTGTCATTGTGGTGGGATGGCCGGCCTTCTGCGTCATACCCTTCCTCTGGCCCATATTCCAGGCAACCAACACACAACCAGGAGGACACACGCAAGCACCGATGAGGGACGAATGGTCTGTGTCGTTTGTCTGTCAGGACTCCGTTCATTTTTGCCCTCGGTGCATCAACACAATAGCCCGAAAACAGCGCATCCAGTTCCCCTCATTCAAGAAAGAGGTGGGCATCATCGGCACACCCACAGGCGACACACACGTGACCGCGCTCTGTCCCTGTGTGTGCGTGTGTCAGGTGATGACTTTTCGATGTGGCGGCTGTGCAGTGGTGTTGGCGAGGCGATACGTGGCGACGCTGGGCATTATCCTGGGCCTGATATTCGTGTTTGCCTTGCTGAGGTGGACCGGCTTCTTCTTGATGAGAGAAGAGATCGAGAGAGGTCCGCAGACGCACAAGCAAAGACCCACATACGGATGGTTGAATGGCGTATGGTGCGTTGGCCCATTGTGTGCAGGTCCTCCGACGGAAAGGACGTGGCACGACTTTATCAGCCACTGCGGGTGAGAATGGCCAAACTACGACCTGATCCGTGCAGATATTATAAATGCGTGTATGTGCCGTTTCTCGTGTGTGTAGTTATCGTAGCTACCTGGGCAACCCGATCCACGCCACTACGGCCTTCAACGATCTTTTCAAGGGCCGGACAGTCACATGGGAGGGAAGCGTCGCGAAGATCAGAGAAGGTCACACCGAAGGGCGCAACAAAGCAGCATGCATATTGAGTGTCGTTTGTTTGTTTGTGTCAGGTTTGTGGACGAAGAACATCCTCTACGTCGAGATGAATCCGCCCCAGTTCCCGGCCCTGCACCACGTCCCTGACCTTGGTAGGCATCCGCACATGCGCCCTTGGGCGCCCATACACGCACACAGAGCAACAACCACAACGCCCTCGCCCCTCACTGGCTGTTGGGATGGGTGTGTCAGGTCTGATGTTCTCCAGTGACCTGAATCGACAGGTGTCGGACCTGACGCTCGGTGGGTCAGTGAGCAGCAGAGAGTTGAAGAATAGATTGCTTACGATGAGCTGTTGTCTTTCTCTTCCTCTGCGTGCAGGTGACTTGATCGCTTTCGAGGCCACTCTCATGGCCTTCGGCAGAAGGTATGCGGGAGAACCACATGGTAGCAGTACATAACAACAAATCATCATTCCTTCCTGTTTGGTTGCTTCAGGGGTCAGCCTCATGTCGGCTCGCTGTGGAACATCACGGTGCTGGCCAAGGCCGAGGACATCCGCGCCAAGGAGGCAGACGACGCTGGCTTCGTCATCTCACTGCTGGGCGTCCCAGGCAGCAGAGGGGCAGCCGTCCTGCATGCGGGACGCGACGGCGCCATTCCAATCGCCCCCGGGCTGTCGGTGCACATCGGCGGCGGTGATGGTGATGCGCCTGAGGGCGTCGAGATCCTACACGAGGTGCGGAATGAGGATGCGGACGAGCAGCCGGAGGAGGGCAACAACGAGGAGGCGCAACATCCCCACGAGGAGGGCGGGGGTGAACCAGAGGAGGAGCCCGGCAACCAGCCTGACAAAGCAGCGGCCGAGGAGGGAAAGGTGGCGAAGGCGCCCGAGCAGCCAATCAATAGCGCGCCTGACACGGCCGCTGACGAGGTTGTGGGTGCTGCGCAAGTAGGAGAGGTGAAGAAGGAGGAGCCCCCGCCGGCGGCCCGGGCTGCTGGTGAGCCCCCACCTGTGGCTGGGGCTGCTGGTGCTGCTGCCACTGGTGGGGAGGGCGGCGATGTTGCTGCTGGTGGGGCGAAGGAAGGGAGCAAAGCAGTGGGTGAGGTGTCTTAAGGAGGCGTGATGTTTGTAGAGTTGAAGACGCTATGTATGCGTAGATGCGACGTGTTGTAAGCCCCTGACGCTTATTTGTGGATGTCGAGACACTCTGCTGAAAACGCGTGTGTGTTGGTGATACAAAGGTCTGTGTGGTTGCTCGGGTGTTAATGCACGTGTCAAGGGTCCATATAAAGCGGTCATTGCAGATGGCCCCGGCCATTCATGTGCTGTGGTAATGTTGACCAGGTCTCAGAAACGACGAGTCAGCGTTCCTGAGACTACAGCGTTCCTGAGACGTAGTCGACATCACCACAGCCGATGACTGGTATAAGCCATCCTCCTCATATACGCTGTCACATCTGTTGCAAGCAAGTCTCTCTCATGGTCCATGCACGAGCAGCTGTCGTGCCCTGTGGCATCCATCTGCAGCTTTCCCTCCCCCCAACCAACTTGGTGTCTCTCGGCATGATGATGCAGAGAAACACGGAGTCCGTCGGTGGTGATGTAAGCTACGGATGGATCTCACAGACACTGAGAGAGTTCAGCTTCGGCTGTCCCTTGCTCCCCCCGTAGCAGTACCCACCCCCAGTAAGGAGAAAGTGTAAGCCGCGTACAATGACTCTGCCCAGTCAGACAGGACACCAACACTCGCCGGCCGCTACACACGCACCGCAACGCCACGCCCGTCACCAGGCAGATCGACGACCAAATGCACACACACACACATGCATCCATCAGTGATCAGCGACCTCGAGCACACGAACGTCACACATGTACACAGAGTAGGAAGGTAGGCTGCAAGGCACAGATAAAAACACCCGGCCGGCCATGTGCGTGTGGAGCCTTAAAGTTGCCAGAAGCATGGATGGCTCTCGGCACTGACAGACGAATGACAGGCAGACAAGACAGACACCCGACGGCTGCTGACTGACGCACGAAAAAATGATCACGCACGTCAATTCTCTTCCTTGCCCCTCCCGCCCCCCCACCCCATGTATAGGCACATGCATGATGAAGCGATAAAGACATACACACAGAAGTGGACGGATGCGACTGCTCCCGGCTAGATAAAAAGGACCCTTCGATGCGATAGATAATACCCCTTCGATGATAAAAGACACACACCAGCTGCCGCATCTCTTGACAGGAATGTCTGCCTGCCTGCCTGCCTGCCTGTCGGAGTGGGTACGTCAAAACGGGTGAGGGCACTCGTGCAGGCAGGGATGTAGGAAGGCCCAGCCAGACTGGCGGACCAAAACGGCCCGCATCCATCCATGTGTGCTCAGTGACCTGCTGACTGAGGCAATAAAAAGTGCCCGTCACCATTGCAGTTATGAATGAATGCACCGCACCCCTCTACCGTACTGGGCAATGACACCAACACAACGCACCCGAACCCCACGCCCGATCACATCCCATCCCTCTATCGGTCAGTCGGTCGGTCAGTCGGTCGGTCATTCTGCTATGCCGGGACAGCCATCAAGACACCCAGAACGACGGCACACCACCACTGTCCGCAATGGCGGTGCGCGGTGGCGCCCGGCATCTCGATGCACTCACCGACACGAACAGAAGACACGACGCAAACACACAGTAAGACAAGACGAGAACAAAACCTGCGTCCGCAGCCCCACGCTTATCCCTCCAACCTGCCGGCCTGCCTTCCTGCCATCTCAAATCAGTTGAGGAACTCGCTTGGTATGTCTGGGTAGACGGGCTTGCCCGCCTCCCTGCCCTCACCGCCTCCCTCCTTGAGTGTCAGTGTCTGCTGCCTGTTGACGACGGCGGCCCCTGTGCTGGCCCGGCTGCTGTAGCTGGAGTCGAAGGCGTCATCAGACATGCCTCGTCCTGTGGTCCCGCCTGATGGCGTGACGATGCGCGTGAGGCTCCGGAACACCCACGAACCGTCCCCCTGCTGCTGCTGCTTGTTAGCCTTGCTGGTGCTGTTGTCCTTGCCATTGGTGGTGATAGGCTCGTTGGCGTCTGTTTCGGTGCTCTGCTGGCGATCGGATGGCAGACCCGACGACCATATCCTGATGATAAGCCAAGGATAACAGACAGACAGACGTGAGAATCAGCGACGATCTATGTATGGTGGCCGTCCCATGTCCCCATCGGCCCCCCCATCCCTCTCTTCCTCCTCACCTGTCGTAGTCTTCGCTGATGGCGATGATGGATGAGTCCCTCTCATAAGTGGTCTGGCGGATCTTGGCCTGGGCTCTCTTGCAGTAGTTGACTACGGCATCCCTGATCCGCCGTCGCGTGCCGGGGCAGCAGCAGCTGTCGTCCTGCTGGTCCTCCAGGGCGAAGGGGCAGTCCTGGGTGCGGTGACGGGCGCGTCCGCACGTGTCGCAGTGACGGTCAAGGCTCGTGTAATCCCCATTCTTCACCTAGGGATTGACAAAGGGCAATGTCCGTGTGTCCGTGTGTTGGCCTTCCTTGTTCTCTTGTCTTGTCGTCGTGTCCTCCCCCAACTCACCTGCTCTGCGATGACGGCGAATGGTTTCCTGAGCTTGGGGAATATCCGCAGTATGTCGTAGAAGTCCTCCTTCTGGATCTCGACGATCTCGCAGAAGGTGGCGCAGTGGAACGAGTAGTGCATGACGTAGTCCATGAACAGGCTGCGGGCTGCGATGTAGCAAGGCGCCAACAGGTCCTCGTGAAGCCCCCCAGAAGCTGATACAATACAGCCATCCACCCATGCCACACACGAATGGCATAATGCGGTGCTGTATATGCTGGGTGCATTACTGCCGCTCACTTCCGTCGTCTGCGTTTTTCTTCTTTCGTGTGGCGTGAAGGCGTCCCTTGACCAGGAAGAACATCGACGTGCACCACTTGCCTTCGTGCAGGAACACATCGCCGCGAGCCAGCAGCCGCTTCTTGACCTTACGGCACAAATGCGTCATCACCTACACACACAGCACACAAAGACGACACACAGACAGGAGATGGGCACGTTCTGCTGTAAGTGCGTCTCCCTCCCCTCCCCTCCCTCTCACAGACCGTTTTCTTGCAGTCTTCGAATAGGGGGAATATCCTGAGTGTCTCGTTGTACAGCTCGTAGGCCACTTCGCCCTTGAGGGGGTCGCTCAGCATCTCGTTCATCTGGTTCTCGACCTTGGTGACATAGTCGTTGTCCAGACGATACGCCATGAAGCGCTTGATGCGCGAGCGAAGCTCCGGGGAGATGTTGCGGTCCCGCAGAAACCTGCAGACAGAGAGGGAGGAAGGGAGACATCGGCGCTGTATGGCTCGCCTCTTTTCTTTCTTCCCGTGTCTGTCTGTGCTCACCCATTGATGTCTTCGTATTTCTTGGCCATTTCATTCTTGTACTCGGAGAAGCGGACGGCCATGGATGCAATGTTGGATATCATGTAGGCAAAGACGGCCACGCCCACAATCATGACGATGACCACCCATATGCGCTCGATGGTGTTGTATGGCGTCAGGTCGCCATAGCCAACCGTCGAGAGCGTTGTAATCGACCAATACAGAGTCGCTATGTACCTGGATGAGGCGGCCATGCGTAAACGGATGGGCGCATTTGGGCCTCCTCTCGGTATGTGTGTGTTTGTGTGTGTTTGTGTGTTTACTTTCCGAAGCTGGTGAGCCCCTGCAGCTCGTTTGATTCGATCCACGTGTCGACCGGTGTGTCCTGGCCGATGGCCGTCTCGCTCGTGAGGGTCCCCACCAACCAAAACAAACTGACAAGGGTAACGACACGACACGGTGATTGTGGGCTGTGGCGTGTTTCGTCCCTCACTGACCATGCATTCCAGTGGCTGACGACAATAAGCACGGCGCTCAACTTCACCGCCTCAACGACGATAGGGAGGAACTACAGACAGACAGACAGACAGAGATGGCAACAGACAGACGCTGGGACATTCAGTCAGCCAGTGATGGGCACTTACCCGGAAGTCCACCAGCTCGCGGACGCGGTTGACCAATTGACTGACCACGCACACACATCCCCAGACCAAGCGAGAGAAGGACGGGTGGATGAATGGATTCACGCCGACACGTGCATTTCTGGATTGGTTACCGTAGTTTGAGTATCCTCAGCAGTCGGAGGAATTTGAGGTACTTAGCGAATCGCACAAAGCGGATGAGCTTGGGCGAGGACGAGTAGTCGGAGTCTTGAATAATCAACGACCACGGTACGATGGCGATGAAATCTGAGCACCGATAAGAACATGTGCGAAGAGGATTCTGTCAGCTCGTGTGTGGCTGTGTGGCTCTCCGTACCGATGGGAAACCATGTGTGCAGGTAGTGTATTGCTATTCGCTGCCTGTTGACTATCAGAACCTGCTCGTCATTGTAGTACGCTGAATGGCATTCACACATGAGAGATTGGATGGATGAATGGAGGTGTGCCATGCGGAGGTACCGGTGAGGAAGTTGAGGAATATGTCGATGAGCCATAGGAAGTCGAGGCAGTACTCCACGATGTCCCACGAATTAATGCGTACGTCATCCGACGGAGAACTAAAGGCTATGTCTGCACACACAACACACACACACACACACACACAAGAGTGACAATGAACATTCCATCTCTCCCAGTCCCTTCGCCTCCCACTGACCATAAGGAATGTACAGTGTCTGCCAGTATATGAGCAGTATCATGAGCAGGTCCCACAGCAGCCGGTGGTCGGGCAGTATCACACCCCGCGGCAGACGGTCCTTCCGCTCTTCATCGTCAGCACCGATCTGCCCACCCATCGGCAGGAAACGGGCACCAGACTTCTCGTTCAGACGGCTGAACGAGTCAGAGTTGGGCGTTTCTCGACCGGTGGGCTCCTGTGTGCCCGAAGCCCCCCACTTGACGTGTCCGTGGACGGCGTTGGCCGACTCGTCTTTCAGCCTTGCCTCAGTGTTGCTGACAGCCGACTCCTCGTCTGACGACTCGACGACATCCAGAGTCACTCTGCTGGCGCCGTCATTGGGCAGCGGGATGGGAAAGGGCGACTCATCTCTCGCACCGTTGCTTATCTCCAGGTGGTCCAAGGACGTGGTGGCCGCATGGCCTTCGAGCTCCACGCCACTGGTGAAGCGCCTGAACGCCTTCCTCGCATTCATGGCGGCAGCTGCTGCCTCGGTTGGCCCGTTGCTGCTGACTGCTCCGTGTGTTGGCCCATCGTCAGCTGCAGCCGTCTTCGTATCGTCGTCTGCTGGATCTTCGTGCTGCGAGGGGAGGGGAGCGGTGTCGGTAGTTGGCGGCGCTGATGCGGTGTTGTGGTCAGGGGATGAAGCGCCGGCGGCTGCAGTCTGCATCTGGTCCACAAGGCTGTCGATGGCCTGACAGAAGCGCATCGGATCTGGCTTGGGATCATCCATACTGGCGATGGCTTGGCTTGCTGTGTCTAAACCAGGCGAGCCATCCGCTCTTTCGCTTTCAAACGAGAAAGCGCGCAGTCCGTGAAACTGCTCGCCCAAGCGCGCGGTGATCCCCCGCTCCCCGACAGGTCTGCGGCCCCTCTCCTCTGTCGAGCGCGGTGTGTTTATTGCGTCCGCCCCCCGGCAGCCCCCTCACTCAACGTCCGCAGCGCTCCGGATATGCTGCCTTTCCATTTCCTGCTGCTGACCTTCCTCAGCGCCGCTTCCGCCCAGACGAGCAGCACTGACAGCCCAGATCTCAGCACGTCCACGCCTGACTTCAGCACCACGCTGAGTACCAGCCCCGAGCCAACATCAACCGAATGGCCTTCTGAAGACCCAGCTGACAGCTACCTGGGCGACCTCAACTCCACTACTGGCCTCGTCGATGATCCCCGTGCTGTCCTCCGCGGCCGAGACATCAAGTGTTTTATCACGTGGTTTCGCGGAGACTCCAGGTCGGCATATTGGCTGCGCTATGCGGTCAACAAATTTCATGGTGTCGCGGAAGATCACGTTGATGTCGAGGATCAGATTCGGGAGTTTATCCAGATGGATGTTGATGAGCGCATCGATGTTACACACATTCTGACGGGCGTCAACCTCAGGTAATATCCATACTCCGCATGACACATATATATGGCGTCTCTTCGTTAGGCTGATGAAATGGATTGCCTTTAAAACCAATGCCAACCTCAAGCTGTACGCCGTCAACGAAAGAGCTGCGGATCCAGAGAGCGATCCAAACAACTCTTCGCAGACTGATCCAGATTATTGGAGGCAGATTCTTTACCATCTCAATCCACCGACCACTCCACAATACGATTGTGCACTGGAGTCTGTATTTTTGGACTCACAATACATGGACCGAGTGCGCTTCCTGACTCCCCACGTACGAGCCGAATAGAACTTCTTCACTCGGACCGCGTCGATAATTTTCCTCCCTTTGCTTTCTTGTCTATGCAGGTTCCTGCCGGCCGTGTCTTAGTTGTGTTGGGACCAGTGAAGAAAGCTGTCAACGCCCTTGGGCTTCCCTTCGCCCCTTTCTCTTGGGAAGCATGGACGATAATTGCTGTCAGCATCCTCTACTATGCGGTCTCAATGTGTCTCTTCGAATGGAACCAAGAAGAGATGATCGAACATAAAGATCCTTTGGCAAGGCTGGCAAAATCATCATGGCTTACCATAACAACTTTCACCCAGCTTGATGGTCATACGCCGAACACATGGGCTGGTAGGAAGAAACCAATCATCTCACAGTCAGAGCAGTCCTAGTTTTCTATGTGATTAGGTCGGTTCTTGCAGGTGGGCTTCGCCTTGTTTGTGGTGCTGATCGTCGCAGCCTGGACGGCAAACTTGACTGCGTTTCTTACAAACACCCAAACAGAGCAAAAGATCAAAGTAAGGCCAACTGTTTAAGACAGCAGGGGGTTTGCACGGTATTGTTCTGCTTTTGTTCAGTCCATAGAAGACGTGAGAAACCTCGGGACAGATTTGAGGATGTGCTACAGCCCCTGGGAGAGGGAATGGCTGGAAAGCCAGTATAAGGACGTTCACAAAGTACCGAGGGACATATAAGATGATACCGAGTCTATTGTTTCATCCTTCATGTCTCTTTCTTTCTGTCACATCGATCAACATCTAACGGATTAGTCCCAGGATGAGTCTCTGGGGGATTCTGCAAGGAAAGTGCAATGTTGCCATCGCCACAGACGTGCATTTTAGAAGCCAGCTGTCAGATTCCAGGATTTGCAAGCTCAATATGATTGGGCAAACACTCAATGTCATTCAGTATGCAATCCCCTGGAGAAGCGGCGCGGTAACTTTATGTAGTCACTCAGGTGAAACATACTGTATTTGACTTGGGTTTAGGACCAAGCCCCAATGGTCGCTGCGATGAATCAAATGATTGCTGAGGCAAACGCAGGAGGCGAGATTGACAAGATTTTGGCGGAATTCATGCCTTACAACCCTCAGCACGATGTCAGTGTGAAAAAAGCAAAAAGACCAAGCACCTATACCATTCTTCTTTTCTTTGGCCTTAGGTATGTGACCAAGGCGGAAGCGACGACTCAGAGGCTGAGGCGTTGAACGGCCAAGGGATCGGCGGAAAACTTATTGCTTTTGGCATCGCTTGGATTCTCAGCTTTTTCGTCTTCTACATTTTCGACAAGGACGCGAAGCAAAACAAGCTGGACAGCATACAGCCACAAGAAGGAGAAGAACGAGGAAGCGGCGCTTTGGCTTCTCCAGGCGATGACAAAGAGACATTGCGTGTCCAGGATGGGGAGGCACTTTGCGTCGACCAAACACAGACTGCTCGCGCTGATGAGGGGGCGAGTGCCATACATATCGAGAAAGAGCAACCATCAAGCGTCTAATTCACAACTACTGCTCTTCTTCCATGTCACATGCACTGGTACATCTCTCCAGCCGGTGTGTTTCGGCTGTCTTATGCGCAAGCTGCTGTGGTGCGCAAGTGTTGCGTAAGTGGCCTCTTGTGCTATTTTTGATATCTCCCCCGCTCCCCCTCCCCTTCTGTCTCTTGACCGTGTTTTGTGCTGATGTGGCGCTCTCATGTTGTTTTGGCTCTTTTACTGTGGGAATGACCATCAGCAATGAATCATTCAAATCATGCCGTAAAGTTCACGCGCATTCGATGCACTCAGGGGCGCATGCAGAAAACATTGAGTGAAGGCTCGCACTCAAAGAAAGACAGAGGCATACATGCCACACAAACCAAAGAAATGCCTCGCAGAATAGAACTGCAGCAACATTCCAACAAAAAGCCACCCCCCTCCCAGCAGGGGTACGAAATCAACTGATGCCTGCTCACAACCAGACAGATTGGTTGCGTCTCCTCGTGTTGACATCACTCTGACCTCATTGCAGAGGCGGAAAGCCTTTGTGCGGCGTTGGCCGACTCGTCTTTCAGCCTTGCCTCAGTGTTGCTGACAGCCAACTCCTCGTCTGACGACTCGACGACATCCAGAGTCACTCTGCTGGCGCCGTCATTGGGCAGCGGGATGGGAAAGGGCGACTCATCTCTCGCACCGTTGCTTATCTCCAGGTGGTCCAAGGACGTGGTGGCCGCATGGCCTTCGAGCTCCACGCCACTGGTGAAGCGCCTGAACGCCTTCCTCGCATTCATGGCGGCAGCTGCTGCCTCGGTTGGCCCGTTGCTGCTGACTTCTCCGTGCGCTGGCGCATCGTCAGCTGCACCCGTCTTCGTATCGTCGTCTGCTGGATCTTCGTGCTGCGAGGAGAGGGGAGCGGTGTCGGTAGTTGGCAGCGCTGATGCGGTATTGCGGTCAGGGGATGAAGCGCCGGCGGTCTGCATCTGGTCCACACGGCTGTCGATGGCCTGACAGAAGCGCATCGGATCTGGCTTGGGATCATCCATACTAGCAATGCCTTGGCTTGTTGTGTCCCTAACCAGGCGACTGGAGTCACTGGAGCCGATGCCTCTCTTTCGCATTTGAGCTCGCAGATTTGCGATCGCCCCCACTTCCCCCATCTTCTCCTTTCTCCGGCACACTCAGCGTCCGCGCCCCTGCAGCCCCAATTTGAGCAGACTCCGAGATGCCGCCGCTTCATTTCCTGCTGCTGAGCTCCCTCCTCAGGGTTGCTTTCGCCCAGACCACCAGCACTGAGAGCCCTGATCTCAGCACGTCCACGCCTGATCTCAGCACGTCCACGACGTCGTCCACGCCTGATCTCAGCACAACGCTGAGTACGAGCCCCGAACGCACCACAGAAGCAGGGCCCTCAGGGGTCCCAGCTGACAGCTACCTTGACCACCTCAACTCCACTACTGGCCTCGTCGAGGATCCCCGTGCTGTCCTCCGAGGCCGAGACATCAACTGCTTTATCACGTGGTTTCGCGGAGACTCCAGGTCGGCATATTGGCTGCGCCACGCGGTCAACAAATTCTATACCATCCCTGAAGAACGCACAGACGTCTCCGGCCTTATCGGCTCACTCGAGGCCATGGGTATTGACGAGCGTATGGACGTCACTGACAATCTAAAGGGCGTCAACATCAGGTGACACCATTTCTTCAATTTCTTAAGCACAAACAAGAGAACGTGTGCTGTCTTGTTCGTCTTTGTATGTCTCCTTGTTAGGCTGATGAAATGGATTGCTGACGAAAGCGGTGCTAACTTCAGGCTGTACGCCGTCAACGAAAGAGTTGCGGATCCAGACGCCAATCAGACGGACAGCGACGCAGACCACTGGACACAAATCCTGTATTATCTCAACCCATCGACCACTCCGCAATACGATTGTGCGCTGGAGTCTGTATTTTTGGACTCACAATACATGGACCGAGTGCACTTTCTGACTCCCCACGTAAGAGCCGAATGTAGTCTTCTTCACATACATACAGGCGTTTCAACAGGTTCCAGCCGGTCGAGTGTTGGTTGCGAAACACTCAGGGTTTGAGGATGTCAATGCTATGGCACTTCCTTTCGGTCCCTTCACGGGTGGTGCATGGGGTCTGATTGTTACCGTCCTCGTTCTCTTCGCTGTCACCATGTGGTGGTTTGAACAGCAGAAAGAAGAAGACATGCTTATATATCGCGACAGATTTTCGACTTTGAAGCAAATCGGAGTATCATCATGGCACACGATTACCAGTTTCACTCAAGTCCAAGGCCATTCACCGAAGACTTGGGCTGGTCTCCACAAAGCCATACTTTGCTCTCTTATGTCACTTCTTCTGTTTTTATATGTCATTAGGTCGGTTCTTACAAGTGGGCTTCTCCTTCTTTGTCCTGATGATTCTCGCGGCGTGGACGGCAAACCTAGCAGCCTTCCTTACCACTCAGGGGGAGGGGCGAATCACGGTACCGGTAGCTGATCGAAAAAGTGGGTGAGAGAGTGGTGAATTTTGTGTGTGTGTGTGTGTGTGTGTGTGTGTGTTTTAAGTCAATAGATGATCTACGACCGCCCAATCCAAGTCTTTCAAAATATACACACATCTGCTACTGGACGCGTTGGGAGGAGGCATGGCTAGGAAGACATTACAACGACATCGGGAAAAAACCAGTGAGAAGGTGGGAGACAGATTATAATCATATCATGCTTCATCGATTCTCACTCAATATGTATCAGCCCAGAGGAGAGCCTGAAAGAGATTCTAAAAGGGGGCTGCAATGCGTCCGTTGGGGCGGACGTACACTTCAGAGGGGAGCTATCGGACCGAAAACTCTGCGACCTCAAAACAATCGGCCATCCTCTCAGCATCATTCAGTACGCAATTCCCTGGAGAAGCGGCATGGTAATTTCATGGACTCGCTCAGAAATCTCGCTGACGCATGCTGTATTGTGCATTCTGCATACATCTAGGATCAAGCTCCCGTGGTCGCTGCGATGAATCAAATGATTGCCGAGGCCGTCATTCAAAGCGAGATCGACAAGATTCTGGGACAATTCATGCCTTTCAACCCTCAAGAAAAGGTACGAAAAAGGCAACGAAACGTTTTCTCTTTCTTCTGTTTTTCTTCCCTTATTTTCTTCGCCACAGGCATGCAAAGAAGATAAACGTGTGATCGATTTCTCCTCAGAGACAACTCCATTGACAGACGACGGGGTTGGTGGCGTAGGCATTCTTTTTGGGTGTGCGGTTGGAGCCAGTACGCTGATCTTACTCATCTATGACTGCGGGATTGGCAAAACTTGGTGGGGCCCCCCTGTCGAGTCGAAAGAGGACAAGCTGGACAACATTTTGCCGACGGAAGGAGCAATTTTGACTCCTCCTGCCGACGGTAACGAGGCCCCAGCACCCCACGACGGCGAGCGTCAAGCGGCCATCGATGTGGAGAAGACAGGAGAGAGCGCGATAGCACCAGCACCAGCAGCCGACGAAAACATTGAAGACATATTAGACGAGCTCGAGCAGCGACGGAAATGACTGAAGCCGCCAACGATTGCAAAGGCAGCTATCCATGCGGACAAGGATGACTGTCGCATCTTTTCATCCGTCTGTGTGTCTCGATTGACCGGCCCCTTTTCGCATGTTCCTCGTGTGCCTGGCCTGATAGTTTGCATGCACGCCGGGCCTGAAGTGAGACGAATGGCTGGCTGCTTCCTTTCCTGCCTTGTGTCGCTTCTGGTGCCTGTGTTTTGTGCTGAATCTGCTGATGTGGCTGTGTCGTTATAGTCATGTCTCTCCCTCGTTGGTTCTGCGTTGCCGTGTGTTTGGGAGGGTGGGGAAGGGGAGAGAAGAAGCAAACAGAACAGCAGACAAATCAACATGAATCGAAAGAAGTTTCGGATGCCTACGTTCGCATGAAGGGAGTAAAGCATCATGGAGAGATCCGGGTTTGCGAGCTGCACGCACCGCGCTTCGCGTTGCCGGGGAACCATGCTCAAAGCTTCTTTAGTAGCCCTTGCAGCTGTTATCGGTGGTGCACATGGCCATAGGCCGGCCCCCTTTCCCGAGTACGCCATTCCTGCGTCCAACTTGCCTGCGTCTGAAGTGAGTGTCAAGGCCCTTCGATTGGCGCCATCTGGGGGCACTTCAGGCCTGTTCGAATGGGATGAGCACGGGGAGGCGGCGCATGGGACAAGGTGAGACAAAGCGAGACAGGCCACGCAGACATCCATGCGGGCACTCCCCGTCTGTCCGTCGTCAGGTATCTCCAGAGTGCGAATGAATCCTCACAGCCATCGCCTCCCCGTCCGGCGCTTGATATCTGCTTGTGCGTAATGGGCCACAGTGCCACTGTGACATAAACGTGTGTGTGCTGTGACAGTCTTCCTGGCAACGCGTCTCTCGCCGAGACAAACGCGGACGCCTGTTCATCCTTCAACTGCAGTGAGGGCCTTGCACCCACAGAGGTCGGCTGCCTGCCTTGTCCCGGAGGCAGGTACTGGAGAGACGGCGTGTGCTACCCGTGCGGCGAGGGGAAGTACTCACAGACTGGGGCTGCCGACATTGACGAATGTCTCTTATGCCCTGATGGCACCTGGAGCGGGGAGACGGCCACTGCTGCATGCCAGACATGCGGGCCAAACACAGGTGCGTCATGACTGAGTGCTCTAGACACGCACAATTGGTGCTGCTCTTGTTTCTTGATCGATCAGTGACGGGCAAGCGAGGAGCGACAATTGCTGATGATTGCTACTGTGCGAGTGGGTACAAGAGGGGGGCGGGGGGAGGCTGCGAGCGATGTACGGCTGGCGAATACTGCCGTGCAACCGGACCTGAAGACGACTACCTTGGGTTCTGGACACTCAGAGCATACTGTGCAGAGTTCAACGCCACCGGAGACACAGATAGTGGACAGAATGCGACAAGTGGGCCGAATGCCACGGAGAGGCAAGAGCCATCGCTGCAGGAGAGGCTGTGTTCTACGCTGGGCCCAAAGGCGCAGTATGATTACCGCGAGACGTGTCCGATAAGGGCGGCGTGCCTCGCCAACAGCAGCTGTGCTGACGGGCGCCAGGGAGTCCTCTGTGCTCAGGTGAGGCACCTTTCATCACACATTCGATCCATGCATACAGCCTCTGTGAGTCCTTTTGTGTTTCTTCCCTTAGTGCAGTGTGCGTCAGGGCACCGTCCGCCCCTCTCTAAGCCAGCCGCACTCTGTGAGTCGTGTGAAGGGCTGCAGGGCCTCGCAGCCATCGGGCTTCTTCTCGCACTGGCGATTGGCTTGGCGACATTGGCCTACTGGTCTGTTGGGGAGATGGAGGAGACGTCACACAGCGGTGAACAGTTCAGTCGTGTGCTGTGCGTGGTGCGGGGATTTATCGACTTCATGCAAGACGTCAGCACACTCAGGTGGGTGAGCGGACAGCAAAGGACTGCCGGCAATGTTGCGCTTGTTTGCAGGCCGATGACGGCGAATTTCCCCGTTGCCGGCTCGACCATCATGAGTGTGAGCCTCATCACGTCCCTCATCGACTCTCTCGACTGCTTCATCTCAGTAATTATCCTGCACACACAGATACGGGGACACCTGTTTTTCTCACTAAGGTGCATTTGTCTCCCCTGCAGCCGTCGGATGGCGGCTCTCCCTTCCTGACCAAAGTCCAGATCACCGCATTCTTTCCCCTTGCCCTTGCTGCCATGGCGGCAGCAGTGGCATCTTCATATGTCGTTCGACACGCCATTAAGGAGTCCGGGACGCCCCTGGTGCCTCCGTTCGCCTTCCCCTTTGCGCGTAAGGAGCGTCAGTGGATGAGGCGGCGGCGGCTTGAGGCTGGGGGTGAGGGGGAGGGTGGCGGGGCGACGGGTATGAAGAGGCGTCAGAGGGAGAGGCTGAGGTATCGTGTGGTCACGTGTGGGGCCTTCCTGTTGCTCCTGTACTCGTGCTATGCTATGCTCACCAGGTGCGCAACTGCTTGTTCGTATGAATCGGACGGGCCTTGTTTGTTATGGTTGCTCAGGTATTTTATAGAGGTGTTTCGCTGTCGGCGGCTGACGTCGACCGATGAGGTGCATTTAGTGCCGGATTTTGACAGGGTAAAGATGAAAAGAGAGACACGTGCGTACATAAGATGCTCCGATAGCATGTCTCGCTGTCCGTCTGTCCGTCCAGTTGTGTGGTCAGGACCCCCACGGTGGAGTGGTCACCTATGCGTACGCCGGCCTGTTTATCTGGACTGTCCTCATTCCCACCATACACATAGCCATCCTCGCCAGATACCGCAACACAATGGCTGCTGACGACAAGTAAGGAAAGCGACAACCAACGAAACGCGAAGACGATTTCTCACCTTCTGTTCTGTGTTCGTTCAGGTGGCGTGCATTTGTGGGATGGGTGTGGCAGGGTTACCAGGAGTATCCGCCTGGCCAGTTCACCTAGCCCTCGTCCTGGTTCACCGGCTGCTGCTGATAGTGGTGTTCTACTCTGAGGAGCGGAGGGCTGCACAGTGGGTGGCGGGGATGACACTCACCATCGCATATGCGCTCATACTCATCAAGTGAGGCATACGAAAGTGGTCTGCACACGTGAGTGTGTACTTTCTTTCCGTGCGGCAGTATTGCTCCGTTTGCCCCAATGCACCGTCATCTGCTGGCTCTTCTGGAAGGGTACGTGCATCATGCGGGCAGTCTTAGTATCGACCCATTTCTTCGTGTTTGTGTCTCTTGATCCATGCGAGCAGGTGCCGAGTGTTTGGTCTGATATCGGCCGAGTTTGGCGGTTTCTTCTTCAGCTTATCGTGGCAGACTCACACTCAGGAGGGCATCAGCTACACCGTGGCCGTCATCCTCTGGACCGTATTTGGAGCCCATGTGCTCGCACTAGCTCTTGAAATGGGGTAAGCGGCGTCGAACACACTTCATAGCGCACTCCCCTGGGCTTCCTCTTCTTTTGCAGCTTTCTCTTGCGCGCTCAACGAATCGTTGTCCGCCTGCTGGAGCGGCTGCCATATCTCCACTATGTCGGGAGGGCCATTCGCAAGGTCGACCTGGCCCCCGACGCCCCAATGCTTATGCCCGAGGGCATTGATACAGACGTAGGACACCTTTTGGCTTGTATCTCAGTGTCTCATTTATCTGGCCATTTGCCTTTCTACAGCGAAGGCCAGGAGGGAGAGGGTGCAGAATGGCCCACTCGCATTGACGAGCAGGCGGCGGCATTGATGGAGGAGGAGGGGCTCCAGGCTGAAGTGGAACCTCAGGACACGGCCGATGAGCAGGAAGGCCCTTGTGGTGCTCGAGAAACTTGGCGTCTCTCAAGGTGCGCTTGCGGCATACTCGATTCGACTCATGTGCTGCATCCCTCTTTGTATGCGCTCAGGTCCCCTGAACAACCTTCAGCATGCCCTTGACAACGCAGGGCCGAAAATGGAGCTGAAAAAGGTGAGTCGGTACCACAATCCCTTATGTCTCCCTCTCTGCTGTATATGTGCGATTCACTCATCAACTACAGGCGTTTGCGTGTCTTTTGCGGCTGACCCTGGACCCGCGGATATGGTCGATGGACAGTGTGGAAGCTTACGTCGAATACCTGCAGTCGGCGGGCCTCTCACCATCCTACGATGTGCTGTCTCCCCTGCGGGACATCCTGGACGAGGTGATGCTCAATGTACGTGATTTGTACCACGACGATCCCATGGGATTCAAACAAGAAGGGGATGGCGAGGGGGATACGGCACCGTATGAAGGGGGTGAGGAGGGAGGAGAGACGCCAGTAGAGCAGCTGATCGACGCTGACGTGCGGCACCGCATCCCGTATGCATGGGCAAACAGTGTGCTGCGGTTCCCGGATGAGCGAGACACCGACATGAGCCTGCTGCCACAGAGAGAGGAGGCACAGCCTGAAGAAGACCCCACCAAGGTAACGACCTGGAAGAGACGGGCTACACGGAAGCTCCTACTTGTCCTGCTGCTGTGTTTATGCCTGTGTCAGGAGCTGACTCGCTTGGCAGTGCATGCAGCCGCCCTCTACCTGCAGGAATACGAGTACCACATGCCCAGAAACATCTACGTGCCCACACGGCTGCCCGACATAGCCGAGGACACTCGCCAGGCGGCCTTCAGGCGGAGACACGACCACCACATCGCCCAGCAGTGGCAGAAGCGAGATGAGGATATGTTCGAAGTCCGCACCGAAGATATGTCGACTGTGAGGGAGGTCTCGCTGAGGACGAGGAGGAATCTCTATGGAGAGGGGGAGGAGAGGAAGGTCAAGGCCATGGCTGAATATGCGGGAACAGCTGAAGGGCCTGACGAGAGACGCAGAAGGAAGAAAGAGGCTCTGATGACAGATTTGAGGCGGTTCAGGAGGGCGTTCCCCGAGGCGACCCTGCATACTGAGGCCATTCCCAAGCCCCCGATGTCAGATGTGCTGTCGAATCCGTCGCCGCCCTTCTTCATGAGCCTATTAGAGAGGATACAGAAGTGGCTTGGGATTGCTCCGACAGAGGAGGGTAGTGGAGAGTAAGTTTTTGTGTTGGTGCTGGTGTTGGCGATTAGTGCATGTGCTTTCGCAGTGTGCATGTGCCTCTATCTTGATCGACCGATGTGTGCTGGATGCAGTCAGTCAGTCAGTCAGGCATTATTTCGGCATCGTTATGTCTTCCTTTAGGTCGGTCATCATCGGCTGTACTGGATGGACATCGTGGTGACGCTTTCCATGACTCTGTCCATTGAGTCAGTCAAAATTGTACACAGGTCGGTTCGCCAGCCACATACTATCCAACGTGGACACGCCCAACCGCATCGCGATGCCCTTGTCGCCACGCCAGGAAATAAGCCCCCCGATGAGAAATAATGCCCTCCAACACGCACACAGACGTAATGGCACACAGGCTCGCATGCATGTCAAAAATAGGCAGCAGACAAGTGCACACGACAGGCACTCGGCTTCCATTCCCCCATCCCTCCCTCCCTGCCAGTCCAGGCATCACGTCACAAGGCCACCGCATATCCATTGGATGTGTGGCCGCATCGTCTCGTCTTGTCTTGCATTTCGGAGAAAAATGGATTGAAGAGGGACGAGCGGCTGACACCTCATTTCTTACCGTTGACCGCCGGCTGCCTCGAGAAGCACCAGCCACCGTCGGCCATCTTCTCTGCGACACAGACACACACACACACAGGTGCAGGGGGGCGCGACAGCAGAATCCGTTACATCCATCGATTGTGGGTGTCTGTGTGCATCTGTGTGTGTCTCGCTCACTTCTGGCCATGAAACCCTCGGCCTTCTCGACCATCAGTGGGCTCCCTGACGCACACACACACACACAGACACAGACGCTCACACACAAATGGATGCATGCAATGGCTCGACACGCCCCAAGTCGTTGACCCACCGCAGATGAATGGGATGCGGTCGTGCAGTGCCGTCGGCTCGATGTCCAGGATGCGCGTGAACCTGACACCACACACACACACACACACACACATCGATATGACATACAAGGGTCACCACAATGCATCCATCCATTCGTCCGTGTCGTGTTTGCCCCCCCACCCACCCCACCCGTCGCTGGCTTTGCCTCCGGCCTGTTCGACAAGGAATGAGAGGGGGTTGCACTGAAACACCATCGACACAGACGGCTTCGGGTCCACAAACGTCTGCACACAAACAATACGAATGGCCGACGAACAGAGGGTATTGTTGGCTGTGTGGTTTTTGCGTTGTGTGGTGCGACAGCCACAGATGTTGTGTGTGGATGGCTCACGGGGGGATAGATCTAAACACACAGGAAGGATCACAGAAAGGGAGATAGCTGAATATTCTGGCGGGCAGTACAGAAAGGCCATGTCGATGTGTCCATCGATCTTACGTAGATGCCGCCCTTGAGCAAGTTCCGGTGGAAATCTGATCCACACACACGCACACGTGCACAGGCACATGAAGCCACCGTTCGCTCCCCCCCTGTGGTCCCTCCTGTGTGGGTGACCTGCGATGGGCGACCCGATGTAGCGCAGAGAGAATGCACGATCCTGGCAGTAATCTGATCACACACAGACGCTCACACACATAGGGTCCATCCATCCGCTGCTCTCCCGTCCGTGTGTTTGTTGCCCTGCCCTCCTACCGATGTATTCGGTGACGCCCTTTGGGAATCTCCTGCGTTTGCCGCCGTTGACCGAGTAGATTTTGCCGTCCTGGGGGATCTTGACGCGCGGATGGGACAGATACAACGTCCCCAGACTCGGGTCCTACATGCACACACGCATCCCACCCATGCCCATGAAGAGACTCAATGAGTAGGTGTGGGTGAGGGGGGGTGTCAGTGTCGGCATATGGCATGAGTTGCTCACGAGAGTGAATCCGGTGACGCCCTTGCCCATCGTGAACACCTGCACATATCAGCGGCCAAACAGAGAGTGGGGAAGGGCTGCTTTTAAGCATGTGTGTGTGTGTGTGTGTGTGCTTGGGATACATACCATCATGGTTGATGAGCCATAGATGACGTATCCGGCGCACACCTGGTTGCACCCCGGCTGTAGGAAGTCACGCAACTCAACGGGGTCGCCCTTCTTGGTCACTCTGAAGCAATCAATCAACACACCCCGATACGTGGCCCCTTGGCCCTCGTAAGTGTCATTGTGCTGTGCTGCGCAGTGTTAACCTCTTGTAGATGGAGAATAGCGTCCCGACCGACACGTTGAGATCGATCTGCCGACTGCCGTCCAGCGGATGGATCAGCAGCACCAACCTGTTGATCGAGACAAAGAAAGCATCAGAAGTGTCTTTCTTGTTTGTTCACTGTGCATGCCTGCTGTGTGTCCTGGGTTGCCCCTCACCCCTTGTTTTTGCAGTTGGGGATGGCCACAAAGTCGTCAAGGAACGCTGTGGCAATGCCCGCAACCACCTAAGACAGACGCGCAAGGCACACAAGTCGATTCGTGGTCACAGGACGCCCCCCTCTCTACTCACCCACTCACTCACTGACCTCTCTGTTGACCATGGCGTCGAGGAAGCGCCTGTTGGCGAGTGAGGGCATGTCCTCTGCGAGCCCCGACCTGGTGGTGTCCACCCCGTATGTGTTGGCCTTGGATATCTCCCGGTTGATGACCTTGCACGCCAGCTTCATGGCCGTCAGGATGTTGTTCATCTCGTCGGCCAACTCGACCGCATGCAGATTCTCGGGATTGTGAGACTCTGTGTGGACAGTGAGTGAGTGAAGGAGGATGGGTGGGTGGGTGGGCAGATGCAACACAGAATGAGAAGAGAGAGAGGGAAGAAAGGCTCACGTGTCCATCCTTCTTGTGTTGCTGTGCTCTGCGCGTTCTGACTGACCCCTGACGATGTATTCGCCCAGCTCCACGACTGCCCCTGCCATCCTGCCAACAACAACCGCAGCAAGCACAGCAACGAAAATCAAGCTGTCAGCCTTTGTGCTGCCATCGTGCTTCCTACTTGCTGCTACACACGTCTGCAGCCTCTTCTTCGCTCTCCTTGACACGCCAAGATCTGCCGCCCTACATAGCTCGCAAATGTTGGCGATCAGCAAAAAGGGCTGAATAGAGATATGGATGATGGCTGACGGCGGTGGTGATGAGGCCAATGTGGGTGTCGATGCGGAGGAAGACGAGGACAATGGCGAGGAGGAGCAGAAAGCTGACGTCCGCAAGCTGAGGGCCCTGTTCGAGCGGAAGGATGAGCACACCTCGTCCAGCGCCCTCAACCCCGAAGGCTTCCGCCAGCAGCAACAGAATCAAGGTGCCAACTTGCCACCTAGTTACACAGACGAGCACTCATTGCATTCATGAGGCACTAAGGCGTGATGGATCTGCCACTGTGTGCTGCAGCGCGTCATGAGAGGGAAGAACACGCGAAGGCTCGCGAGAAGCTGCAGCATCCCAACTCTACTGAGAGCCTGGTGCGCCAGACAGCACTCTCCTCGCTGTGTGTATGCCCAAGCGCCGATGTGTGCGTGTTGGTTGGTGGCTGCGTGTCTGTGAGTCAGGAGCAGCTGTTCTTTCGCACCCAGCGGGAGCAGCACCACATAGAGATGATAGAGCACTACATGCGCCTCTACTCGTCCAAGAAGGCCTCTGACAGGGACAAGGTGTTCTCCCGCCTCTACGAGAAGATCCGTGGCGAAGACCGCTCGTCCGAGAGCTTCATCCCTCTGCTTCAGCGCATGTTGTGGGAGAGGGGGCGCGCCAGCGGGTCACCACCGCAGCAGCGGCAGATGGACCCACCCAGGCCCAGAGAGCGGCGGAAATCGGAGGGCGCCGAGAGCTGCCGCACCGGCACCGACTGTGGGGAGGCGCCCTCACCTGCCAGCAGCTCACAAGGGATTCCGTTCCGCGAAGCAAAACAGGTACAAACATGACACGGTCACCAAGCCAGTATCGTGTGATGCCTCTGTGTGTGTCTGCAGCTGTTCGAAGCCTTGGTTGCTGCTGGCGACCAGTCCCCCTCTCCCTCACTGCTGTCCTCACCGCAGCTGGCACCGTGGCGGCTTGCCAGATCTACCCCCGCCAGCCCCGCACCGCGGTGGACGGATGCACCCGATGCCAGCCCGATTCTCAACCATACCTTCCCACTCATGAGTGATGCCCGGCGTCGGCGGCACTCGGCGGACCGTTCTTCTCCTCAGCGTGCCGACGTGGCCTCTATAGCTCTCCCGAGGATTGTGGGCGATCTGTCCCCTGTGGTGAGCACTGGGAGGAGGGCGGATCATCGCGAGGCCCCGCACCGGCACAGTCGGCCGCCCCTGCCGCCGTCGATGCCACCCATCGGTGCCCTCCCCTCTGCACCCTCGCCGTCACGTCCCCATCCGGCCGCCAGTGTGCCCAGCCCAGTGCACCGGCACAAGAGGATCTCGCAAGGGAGGGCAATTCACGAGCGGCTCTACTGGCGCATGGGCAACTACCTGTCAACCTCGGTGGTTGACCAGCCGCCGCCCACGGCGAACCACGACAGCAATGAGGGCAGTGGTCTGCAGCGGCGGTTTCTCGATGCGGGTTCGGCTGCTGTCAGGCAGGACGGGGGCATGTCTGCCCACTCGTCACATGACGGCCGGGTGTCCAGCACGAGTGAGCACAGCAGTGGCCTGTTGGCGCCTGCGGCATCCGGTGTGCCGCTCAAGCCGCACTTCAGGGGCTTGAAATCGCTCTCGACGAGGGGGAACGAAACAGACAGCAGGGGGTGAGGGAGGGAGGGGTCTGTACTATAGATACCACCAGACAGATGTTCGCCTGTAGGTGAGTGAGGGCCACCCACGTATGAGTGTAATGTGTTTTGTTTGTGTATTTGTAAGAATGAGCGAGCGAGTGAGTGAATGAATGATTCGTTGAGGTTACTTTCAAGCACGTACACACAATGAATGCAGACAGACGGCATTTATGCGGCCGAGTCGAGTGGGAGTGAGTAGGGAGGGAGGGAGGAGGGAATTGCATGAGGTGGTTTGACAGAGACAGACAGATATGCATGATTGTCACGGGCGGATATTTGTGGTCGCGGGCTTCTACACACACCGTGAGCCGATCGGATCGGCACATACGTTGTGACACGATTCCAGGATGCCAGCCAGGCTGACAGTCAGTCACTCCTTCACCTGGCCGGCCAGGAACCGATGACAAAGAATGGAAAACAAATCTTGAGGTCTAGCTATGGCGGAAGCATGACTCGACAAAAGAGAGATGGTCAGACAAACACGGAGAGTCACAGGTCAGTCAAACAAACACTATCACCAGCGACAGCAGTAAAGAGCTTCCAGTGAGTTTCGAACTCACGGCCTTACGCTTACTAAGCGTACGCTCTACCACTGAGCTATGGAAGCTGCACGCCACATGCTGTTGACTTCTCGGTATCGTCTTTGAGAAGGGTACGAGAAGGTCACGAGAAGGGAGCTCAAGAATTGCGCCGATTCCATCGCTTGTCTATCAGGTAAAGCAATGCACGAGTGATGCAAAGGCGGGTCCACGTACCCATCCGCCGATGTGTGCGTGCTCTTTTGTGGCAAAAAGAGATGTCATGTGCGCTGACTGTCAGCGCGTTGTGCAAGTGCTGCTGGGCTGCGTCGGACTCCGCAGCCAGCAGGTGAGATCGGACACACGTGCACGACGCATGGATCCTCGTGTGGCATTCCATGCGTGTGTGTGTATGTGTGTGGCAGGGTGTGTGTCCGTCGGCAGGTGGCTGTCAGGTTCGGTTTTGCTTTCGCCTCTCGTCGGCCGCCGCATCACGCTCGTCATCAGGTGACGGTTGCACATGCCGTCCACTATCCCCTAACGTATAGCTGTGCGTCGGCTGCTTGTGTGCAGCAGTTCGTTCGTCAATGGCTACGGTGGTCTACACGCTGCCCAAGCGCTACACCATCCCTCATCTGCTGCGAACCGTTCGCCGGCAAGACGGACCTCGTGACGATGAAATGCAATCACTATTTCTGCTTTGAGGTGAGGAAATGCGCGAATGAACACAGACGTGCCTGCCTGAGTGCTTTGTTGGTTGGTTGGTTGGTTGGCTGACTGGCTGCAGTGCCTGAAGGGCGAGGTATCTTCTTGGTCAGATCTCAAGAACATGACGACACGCGGCACCATGATCTCTTCGCTACATGATGGAAGCTTTCCTTGCCCTGTCTGCCGCAAAGTGAGCGAGTGAGCGGACGGACGGACGGCTCCGTCGGTGTGTATGTGTCTGTGTATGTGTATGTGTTTGCAGAAGTGCACTCTCTTTGAGCGGATTCAGAGGCCCACAACACCCTCGCCCACCCTCAGCCCGGAGCCTGAGGGCGGCCCGTTCCGCAATGTGAGCGTCGAGGAGGCGGACGGCACTGTCGCCACCTGGCTCGCCAACTACTGTTCTGTGCAAGCATTCACCGGCCTCGCCCCCTATATCAACCCCGACAACCTCGACACCCTCGAAAAGCTGCAGGAGCATCAGACCATCTTCCAATTTGGGCTTTTCGCGGCTCGGGATGAGCTGGAAAAGGCCTGGAAGCGCGTGGCCACCGTCCACAAGACACCCGAGGCGATAGCAGAGGCCTTCAAGTGGGACAGAGACGTGGAGGACGCGCGAGCGGTTCTGCGCCACGCCGACGCCCGGGTCACCGGCTGTCAGAAGTCCATCTCGCGCGTGACGCGCCAACAGATCGGGTGGGTGGGTGGGATGACTCAGGAAGAGGACAATGCACCAGTGAGTCAGTGAGTGAGTGTCCTGTTGGTCTGTGTGTGTGTGTGTGTGTCAGGTCTGGTGTGTCGTTTGGCGTCCAGAGTGACGTGTGGGTGTGTGGTGTGGTGACCCGGCCGGAATACAATGGTCTTGAGGGCAAGATCACGGCCGTTTTGCCGCCCAAGACCGACGGCAACAAGAGTGACGTCACGCGGTGAGTGAGGGAGAGGGCGTCACACACGAGAGGAAAGGCGTCGTGTGTTCACCTGTCTGTCTGTTGTATGTGTGCAGCTATCGAGTGGCCTTGTCTGTCGGCAGCATTGAGCTCTCTCTGCGTGCCGAGAACCTCCGCCTCACCTCCGCTGCTAACCAGCTGATCAGCCAAATAGCTACACTTTTTCAGTTCTGAGCGACTGACTGACTGACTGGCTGACTCTTTTCTGCGTTGTTCTGGGCGGCTTTGAGTGTCGAGGGCGTCTGTATGTGTGACATACTCACCCAGGGGGTTGACCTGTGTGTGTGTGTATATATATATATATATCATGTGAGGGAGACGCAGGTATGATGGCTACCAATCGTGCCCTCCCCTGGTGCTTGGCTGTCTCTCTGCGTGCCTCAGTAGCTATCCCTTCCTCGCTTCGTGCGTGTGTGCGTGTGTGTCGAGGGCGTGTTGGCCCATATATCGCACAGACGAGCGCCCGGGGGACTGCACCGATGCGTAGCAATAACAAACGAGCGATGTACAGAGCAGCGCGACACAAGACGTCTGTTGGGTCAGAGTCCGACAATCGAACTACCTGACTCAGTCAGTATAGACCATTCATTCCATCACTCTCATCCCCCATGCAGCCAGCACCCACCCTGACTCAAAAACCAGTCCAGCCCCTGTCTGGACAGCTACTGGCCTTGCGACTGACTGTCCGCCCGCCGCCACTAATGTGACTGTCTGTCTGTCCGTCTGTCTGTCAGTCTGGAAATCTTGCCTTGTTCTATCTGGCGGGCAGCAGAGGCCTCCTGCTACTACTGTCGTCAGGCTTACTCTGCTGCCTCCTACACCTGACTGACCGCTCCGTGTGCACGTGTGTGTCGGTGGGCGATAGCTCCTCCTCCTCCTCAAGGGGTCCGTCAGGGGCAGCGGGGGCTTCAGCTGAGGGAGAAGTGCACGACAGAAGGGACCTGAAGGTGTCACTCAAGTACCTGCACGCACACACGCAGGCAGGCGCACACGGTGGGCGACTGACTGAGGCAGGCAGCAAAGACACCCACCGGCCGGACCCCCACACACACTCACCGTATCAGTCTGTTGTGTGGTAGTCGTGCAGCAGCTGCAGCCTTCCTCTCAAGGAGCTCGATGGCCGCACAGCTGTTGTACACAGCGGCCAGGTCCCCCAATGCCTCTTTCTGCGCGTCGCTGAGAGCTGCGGCAGACAGGCATACCCGGCCGGGCAGTCAGAAAGCGGGGAATGGTCTGTGTTGATAATGTTGTGTGTGAGGTGCTGCTCACTGGCATATTCTGGATACACACACACACACACACACACACGCAGGCACATATGACCACATGAGGCATGCAGCCGTTCACTGGGTGGATGTGGATACCTACCTGGGAATTCCCTAAACTGCTCCAGCACGGCCTCCTTCTCTTCCTCCTGCACGCACGACAGACAACACACAGACATACACACATATACAGACGCGTCCATCCATCCATCCATGTGCTCTCTTCGGATGCCCTCGATGGTCTGGTCTGCTGTGGGTCGCTCACCGTCATCGAACGCCATATGGGCATGGTGGCTGCAGTCCAAAGAGGAGAAAGTCCATCATCAAGTCCGTCACACGTGCATACAGTCAGTCAGTCAGTCCGTCTGTGTGTGGCTGCATGCGGTGCGCACCGTTGACGGTATCGCAGATTTTCGTTTCTTCTTCGTCCACCGGGCTGAGCTTGAGCACTCGTTCACACAGCTGGTCTGGTTCCAGCTGCGGCTGCGGCGGACGAATCTGAGTCAACATCTTTTCGATCCACATTCCCACGATGGGTGTGCGGCCTTCCTCTCTGCTGCGCATCTTTGCGTTCCCTCCTTCCTTTCGCATCTCTAAGCTCGCATTTGCCGATCGTTGCAGTGAGGCTTGGCTTTTTGCGGGTGGAGAGGCGGGTTTCAGAGCACATGCACCACAGATGCAAGTCAGAGATGCAAGTGCACGCGAATGGGGAGATTGCTTTGTCGGTGTGTCTGTGTGCAGGTCGTTGGTTCACAAGACGTGTAGAGACGTCAGCAGCAGCAATAATTCACCATCCACACATCCAACCGCGACGTTTGTACACACACGCACCGCGCACGCAAGATGCACACGTCGACAGCGTGCATGGCATGATGGCTGCGTCTGGGTGTGTGTGTGCAGTTGGTTGTAACACCGACGGCACACACGTCTGTCGACCTTTTCTGTCTGTCTGTCTGTCTGTGTGTTGATGGCCAATCTGCTAAGTGTGCGAAAAGGCCGGTGAGGACCTTTCCTGTAGTTAGCTGAATAGAGGATCTCTCCATGTATGGCATCATGAAGGGTGGTCAACACAGATCTCACTTCGGTGATGGCTGATAAGGTCGTGTCTCCTCAGAATGCTTTCCTTGTCTTTCCTTGTCTTCTCCTCTCTCTCTCCGTTGCACAGCAATCTACCCTAGCTCACAAGCTCGCAGTGGTTCGTCTTGCCAAGCTGGCAATCCTGACA
>CDMY01000502.1:26605-63549 GCA_001179505.1 Vitrella brassicaformis | reverse complement strand
GAAGAGGCCGCTGTCAGGTAACAAACACGACCAAACGCGATGGGCTGGGTGGTGTGCGATGCCTTGTGTGATGTGTGTGTGTGTGTTCAGTGAGCCCATTCCTTACCCCCTACCTCTGCGCACGGAGGACAGTCGCAACCTGATGGAGCATGTCGAGCTGAGGGACGACAACCTGCAGCTGAGCCGGAAGCTGCGCGAAAAGCAGAGGGAGATACAGGCGCTCAAGGACCAAATCGACAGGTGCCTCCCTCCCGGACGCCGGACACAGGCACCAGCTCGTGACTTATCGCCGTCTGTTGTGCTGTGTGCTGTGTGTATGCAGTTGTGACGATTTGTCTGGCTACTATGCGACGAGCCAGTCGCAGCTGAAGCAGCAGATTCGCGAGAACGAGCGGCTAAGGCAATACGCGACCGACATCAACGACAAATACAACAGGTGCGCTCGCCTGCGTGTGTATGGTTACACATCTGTTTATCCATGTGCTATGTTTCGTTCAGGTGTTTGGAGGAGAAACATGGCGCCGAGAAGCGCCTGGTAGACGCCGAGGAGCAGATCAAAGAGCTCAAGGCAAACCACCCCGACACGTGAGCCACCCACCGCCCAACGCCACACAGACCGACAAGACAAGACAAGACAACACCACATCCCTCCCTCCGCTCTCTGCAGGCTCGCATCTGAGCTCGACGCCCTGTCGCCGAAGGCACCCGTAGAGGCCATCCAAGCCATCCTCCACCGCATCGATGACAGCGCGCAGAAGACCGCCCGTGTGTACGAGACCCTTCGCGTGAGGGCGACCGACATGCTGGTAGGGCGGGTGAGGGAGCTGGAGAGCGACGTAGAGAGGGTAAGGGGGGTGAATGAGAAGCTGGTGGAGGAGGTGAGGGAGGCCAGGGGGGAGAGCAGCCGCCTCGCCGAGGACAAGAGTCGACTGCAGTCAGAGGTGCGTACGCCCACGTGCACACAGTGATTCGTCGGGTGAAGGCGGCGTGTCTGCGCCGTTGGAGGGGTCTGTCGGTGGCGTCTGTGCCAGGTAGCGCGGCGTGAGGCGATCATAGATGGTCTGCAGAGTTGTGTGGGCTGCCGGGAGCGCCAGCCAACCCAACTCATACGACCCTGCAAACACCTCGGTCAGTCCCCCCTGCGTGTCGATCACTTGTCTGTTTCTGTGTCCCTAATTGTATGTTCTGTGTGTGTGTGTATGTCGACGTCAGCCTTTTGCGACACGTGCTTCGGACAGTGGAACATCCCTCTAGTGGATTGCCCCATGTGTGAGTATACAAAACAGCACGCCGACGGCCAGCGCTTGGTGGCATTTCAAAGTGTCGGTTGGCTGTTGTGTGTGCGATTTGATTGGCACACAGGTAAGCAGCATATCGACTCCATCGAGCGCGTCTTCGTCGGCTGACCGACGCCATTCGTTGATTGACTGATTCATTAGAGAGGAGGGGTCACGCAGTGCCCGGCAGCTCTTACCTGTGTGCGCACACTCGTGACGTCGACCTACGCATCTGTATGCACTGACCTGTCTATATAAGTAGGTGTCTAGCTGTGATTAATGCATTCTTGGCGTGGAACTTTTTTTGCCGAGTGGCCAAATTTACAAGCACCGTTGACCGTTGAGATTGCCCCTGCCTTTTCTGATGCCCCGGCATGTTCTCCTGCTGTTATCGACTCCTTTGTTCAATCGTCCTTTCGAAGTTCTATGCGGTGGGCCCTCCGTCTTGTAACGGCGTTGCTTTCCATTCTGCTGAGTCAGTGGGAGAGGAGGGGTGCTGTGGCCCAGTTCACGACGGCCTGTCTGAGCAACAACAACAGAACAGACGACGACGGACAGCCGACCGAAACGAACGCAGACTGCCAGCCAAGTAAGCCTCGAGCACAACAGGGGGTCGCCCAATACGCTTGGTGTCTTTTGTCGTTTCTATTCAGTCGTGTTCCCTGACGGTGAGATCTTCTCGAGTTGTGAGGCCAATGCGCTGCTGCCCATCCTCGACGACCCCGACCTGGGCAACTTCGGCCAGTGCTTCTATGAAGATAACGCCCAGGAAGAGCTCAAGAGGCAGCAGACAGATGCCCTGACCACCGACGAGGAGACCGCCGGCGACGTGAGTGCATCGGGAGACAGGCAGAGCATCCTCTGTGGGGAGCTCAGTGGCGTGACCTCCACGGCGGCACTCGGCAGGTGTGCGCACAGGTGGCCACAGCCTCTTGGGAGATATGTGTTCGTGTGTGCCTGTCTGTCAGCTGCCCGTCGGACAAGCCCATCTGTGCCCGCACGAGCGACTCTCGCTTCTGCTACTGCATCGAGGAGAGCATTGGTCTGTTCGGTGAAGTGGCCAACTTCTCGCGCGGCGATGTCAGCCTCGTGCTGGGCGTCGCCAGCGGCCAGCCATCGTCTCTGTGTTTCCCGGCCGAGCTGGATCCGTGCTTCAATGCCGTCAACCGCTTCGCTGTGCCCTTTGACTGTGCGGGCAGCCTGCCCGTCGTCGAGAGAAGGGGAGAGGAGGGGCCCGACCCACGAGAGCAGAGCTTCAAGCCAAACGCCCCGCCCCCAGTTCCACAGCTTGAAGAATCGACGTTCGCCCAGCTGGTGCCCGGCACTTACCTGTTCGAAGACGTGAGCTCTGACGCCTACCTCGACACCATCAACAACACGGGCACCAATGTGTCGAGCTGCATGAGAATTCAGGGCAAGCCTGACGATGATAGTGGGCTCGATGACTTCTTCCTCGACCTGTCGTGCAACACGACAGAGGGCGTCAGCGTCACTCTCCAGTTCGACTGCCCCGAGACCGGCCTCTGCTCCCAACGCGAGGGGCAGGCGTTCGAGCCCGCCCTCGCCACCATCCAAGGCGTGATGCGAGTGGAAGACGCCAGCAACCCAGCCTGCGTAGGGGTTGAGGCGCAGATCGAGATCACTGCCACTGGCTTCGTCGATGAGGCGGTGTCGTTGCGAGCGGAACAGGTCAATTACGAAGAGGACCAGCGCATTCTGGTCATTGGGGACGACGAGCAGAGCGACCTCATCACTGCACGGGTGATGGGGATCCTCAGCCCCGCCCGTGACTTCAGTCTCGGTCTGCTGGCGTTTCCAGATGAGGCACCGGAGGGCTGCGACCTTCCTGTCAAGCAACGGGTTTTCACCGTAACGTCAGGCGACACCGATGCGGGAGGCGTGATTGCCTTGGCAGCAGGCGGATATAGAACCGACGCAACGACCGGCCTCCCTGTCTCGGTGGTAAGTCAGCAAAGGCAGTGGGGCCCCTTGGTCGTATTGCTCTCGCTTGCCTTGGTCCGTGGTGCGTCTTTCTGTTTCAGAATCCGCTTGAGCTTTCTCTGGACGCAGAATCGAAGCAAGATGTGTTCCGGAACTGCAGCGAGGCCTGTCGAAGCTCAAAAGAAAGTCAGCGTACATCGACAAGGCCTCGTTCTACCGGCGTGGCGTCGAGAGAGAGAGAGAGGGGCATCTTTCTGGGCCCCGACCCCGGTCGGACCCTCCTCGGTCAAGCCCTCCCATCGATATTCTTCCCAGTGTTCAGGCCGGAAGAGGGCCCGCGCCTCTCCTTCGGCAGCGACCGCATCATGGACTCATATTTCGTGCAAGCTCAGAGCCTCGACATTTCGTGCCTCAATGACACTGATGCCGAGGAATTCGTGGATCCCTGCGACCGTCGGCTCGCGGTGTCGCTGTTTTGTGTGAATGCTGCCGAGATGCTGTCGCCAACATTTGGCCTTTTTGATGGTGGCACTGGAATGGAACTGGGTCTGGTTTTGAAAGGGCAGCTGGGAGCTTTGACCGAGGGACCTTTGACGGACGGAACAGAAGGTGCGAGGCTGACACGGGCATCGAAACTTAAAGACGAATCACATGTGTCTGCTCTGTGTTTGTGGGTTTGTGCCAAAGTGCTGACCAACTGCCGCGGTCCGCGCATCCAGAACCTTCCAGTCGGTTTTGAGGAGCCTTTTACGCTTCCCAGGAATCTCACAGTGGGCGACATCGTGGCTGTCTCACTCGGTCCGGATGTCGGCACGCTGGGGGGTGACACCTTGGTGAACGTCAATGTCACCGGTGAGGAGTCGTTGATTGCGGCGAATGCTAGGAACAGGACGATCAGCCAGCTGGAGGAGCACACATGCCCTCCCACCAACGAGCCTGGCAAACAAAGCATCACGGCATTTGTCGACGTGTTGCAAGAGGATGGGAACATATGGAATGATACGTGTTTCATCGGTTACGAATGCTGTGAGTCACACCAAGACATTCACTTGGACATCCCCATCTCACTGGTCCTTCTTCTTTTCTCTCTGCGTCTCAGTTGATGCGTGTCCTGATGCGATCCTGGCCGCCCCCACGTCGACTCAGCCGTCCAGCTATCGCATGGTCGATCGCATCGAAGAGAGATCAACCGGGACCGACTATTGTCTGAGACTGATCAACCGGGAGACAGGCATAGGGGAAGACAGCAGAACAGAGGAAAATCTCTTTTTCAGCTGTGAGGACATGCAGGCGACTATCAGATACGACGTGGCTGCGCTGGATGGGAGACTGCAGCCCTTTACGGTGGATGCCTATGACCAGGCTCAGATAGCCTTCGCAAATGTCGATATCAAGGGTACGGTGCGCCAGGTGCTGACCTTGGTTGACGGAGAGCCGGTGGAGGTTTGCAACGACACGCTCATGTTCGTCGAAGGTGCGCGCCGAAAAGATACATAAATGAGGCAGGGGAAGGCGGGAGGAGCTTCATGGATGTGTGGTATTCGCAGGCACTCTTGTCGGTGGTGAGGCAAACTGATCAAGCACGACGATCCCCGTGATGCCGTCGTTGCGTATCATGCAGGTCTCGCGATCGACCCATCCGGCAGGGCAATCCCGCAACAGACTGGCGAGCCGCTCAATCTGCCCTTTCTCCCTGTCATCGAGGACCTGCAGCAAAGCAAGACCAGGAGTCAAGCGTCCGTCCCAGAGCTGCTGCTGACGTCCAGGTGAATTGGATGGCATGGCATGTTGGCTGAGTGAGGTGACTGTGTTGTTCTCTGTCATGTGTCTGTCCAGCTTCTCGCTCAACCAGATGGACTACACCATCCTCAGCGCCCCAACAGATGAAACGGACGACCGGTGCTTCTCACCCTCGACTCGACTCACTTACCGCCGTGGCGGGAGAACCCCCCGCTTCCCGTGCGTCCCGCGCCTGTTGGTGCAACAAGACTTCACTTCGACGAATATTGCTGTTACTGCTAGCCATGGGATGACTGAGTTGGACAACGGCCTACCTGGCCAGCAGTACGATACAATCCTGTATGCTGTCTTGCCCACAGTATGCGACAATCGACAAGAAGGTAATGAGCAGACAGAGGGGCATTGGCTCGTGTCGTTACGCTGTGTCCTGGGTATCGAATTCGTCAGGCGTCCCTCTTGGCGTTCAGATTCAGTGTCGCCCCACCACTCCCATAAATGTGACGGCCGATGACCCGCCACTCGAAGCTGGCGTTGACTTTGATCTCAAGTAATGAGATCAACACACGACGAACAGAGCGATTGTTACTCACCGTACGGATTTGTGCACTGCTTTGTGTGGCTGCAGATCTATCGCGAACGTGGCGACGGATAGCTCCACGGCTGGCCTCTCGGATGACAATCTTCAATCTGACTTCCTCCTCAGCTGCACAAGTGAGGACGTCGAGCGTATCAGGAATCGCCCCAGCTTGGCCGGAGGAGCTTCCGCGTTTATTGTTCGGACGATTCCCCTGTTCGTCGACGTTCCAGCAGCCAACGGCGAGCCTGGTCGGCGGGTGAATCAGCTGTGTCCTGTCCTGACATTCTGTCGCCCATGAGAGCAAAGAAGTCATCGCTTCCTCGTGGATGCCGTGGGAAGTGCGATGGCGGTTTGGAAAGTCACACCGGTGCTACAGCATTCGGCAAGGTGACTGACTGATTGTCGATTTTTTGCTGATCGGAGAAGGCAGGTCTTTCTACAGTCTGATGGTCCCGGAGCCACACGCATGTGTGCTTACAAGTAGGCAGACCACTCACACAATGACGATCGATGACATGGACCAATTTGCAATGTCTGTTTGTCTGTCTGCCTCCCTTTGTCAGCTTGTCGTTGCCGTCTCCGTGTGCGTGTGGTGTACACTGTAGACAGCCGCAGATAGCAGGTTTTCTGTTGCGTCGATAGTCCATTTGAGGTGATGTTAGTAGTAGTGTGGTCGCTCAGAGTGCGAATTTTCCCATGTGTGCGTGCGCTGCACTTTTATAGTCACCAGGACGAAAGGCCCCTCCCTCCCTTGTCTTTTGTTGGGACTCTGTATGGGGCGTCCGTGGTGACCAGCTGTCCCCTTTTGTAAGACTCGTCTAGCGAAAAGCGGTTCCAAATTCATCCTGGCCGGCCGTTGTGTACAGTGTATGCGAAGAACGAGATGATGAAGCTCTCTTCGGAGAGGCCAGCGAGGCTGCTGTCCATTGTCGCTCTGCTGATTACTCAATGCTGCACACAAGAACCCCTGAAGAAGAAACTGAGCTGGACACTCACAAATCTCATCGGCATCAACAGCGAAACAGAGCCACGTGGAAGGCTCGCCTTTCCCACTGTTGTGCCATCAGCACCGACAAGAAGAGCTGCCAAGACACCAGCCCGCATCCACATTCGCCCTGACCAACACGTTGCCATCGACGCCACGGCGACGAGCAGAAAGGATGCGGCGAAGCTGCGGGATGCTCTGCAGGGCCTTGGGATGGAGGCGGCTGTCGTGCATGGGCGAGTTGTGTCGGGCCTCTTCCCTGTCGCCCGCGTCAGCAAGCTTGCGTCCATACCGCAGCTGCTGTATGCACGGAGAACCTTCTTCATGCAGAAACGGAAACGCGGCAGCTACAGCTCCCCCGTTCACGACAAGGGGCGCCGCCTCGACGCTCTCGGGAGCTTTGATCCGGCGCGTGGGGATGCGACCAGTCAGGTGATCACGAATGGCATGTCGGTCGAGTGAGTCCATTGACTGTATCGTTCTCTGCTGATGTGGCTGTCTGCAGGCGGATGCGGCGATGCGGGTGGATGAGGTGCGAAAGCGGCTTGGGCTGACGGGCCGTGGCGTGTCCATAGGCATCCTCTCGAATTCCTTCAACACCACCGGTGGACAACAAACTGATCAGGAGACTGGCGACCTCCCTGCTGACGTCGATGTGACACGTGACTACCCCGACTTCTTCGGCAGCCAGCTGGATGAAGGGAGAGGTACGCGAACTTCCACATACAGGAATGCACTGCACCTCTTTGTGGACGTGCAGCCATTGCCCAGTCAATTTATGACCTGGCCCCCCATGCTGCGCTGAGCTTTGCGCCCACTCTGACGGACGACACGGGGGTTGGCCGTGATAACTTTGTCGATGCCATCTTGCGGCTGGCAGAGGACAACGACATACTCGTCGATGATGTAAGCAGGGAGCTGACGGGCAAGTGGCATGTTTACGCACTGATGTCATTTGTCAGAAAGCTGTTTTGAATGAGCCGTTCTTCCAGGACGGCATCGTAGCCCAGACAGTGGACCAGGTGGTCCAGGATGGCGTCCACTACATCAC
Organism: Vitrella brassicaformis; assembly: GCA_001179505.1. Lineage (NCBI taxonomy): Eukaryota > Vitrellaceae > Vitrella > Vitrella brassicaformis. The sequence continues at coordinate 55,978 of CDMY01000502.1, read as the reverse complement.
AGCAGCCAGCAAGTAAGAACCAGACCACACCTACGACGTTTGTCCTCGTGGGCTGATTCTGGTGTGTGCATCTGTTGCCTCCAGTGATGGCATCAACGCCTTTGAGAACACGTGGCGAGATGGCGGGACGATAGATTTAGTAGCGGACCCCTACGACTACTTCGGCCTTGGAGAGGAACAGACGCTACCCGTGCACAATTTCGGCACGGAGGACAATGTCGTCAACTATCAGGTGATCCCGACAGCGTCCATAGAACACCTCCTCATCGTGTTCGGCCTTGTCCTCGACAGCTCATCCGTGTGCCGAGGGACGACAGCTTCACTCTGATATTCCAATGGGTGGGTTAACAAAGCCATCACACACCAACTGCTCCTTTCTCCATGTGTCAATTGTCGATGGCAGGACGAGCCATTCGCTTCTGCGTGCGGCGGGGAGTGTGGCTCCACTTCTGACCTTGACATCGTCTTGTTTGATTTGGACGACAACGTCATCGCCAATGTTGGCGGGCGCGACGAGAACATTAATCGCGACCCCCTCGAACAGGTCTTTTTCGACCAGAGTGAGGTGACGGAGAATCCCTTCATCGACCCAGACTCCGAGCTTTACAAGATGCGCATCGTGCTGAAGGAAGGCGAGCCGCCGGAGAGGATGAAGTACCTCTTTATATCCGACGGCGATGCCTACCCGGTCACCTTCTTCAACGGCGGCCCAACGATTTTCGGTCATCCCAATGTCGAGGGCGCCCTTACCGTGGGGGCAGCATACGTGAGGAGAGACAAACACGGATAGACGTTCTCTCTTGAGTCACTCTCTTGTCTTTGGTCGCTGCAGTACGCCGACACGCCAGTGTACGACGAGGTGTCTCCGCCCATTGCCGAGCCCTTCTCTGGCCACGGCAACACGCCCATCCTCTTCGATGTAGACGGCAACCGACTTGAGAACCCCGAAGTCAGACGCAAGCCTGACGTCACTGGGGTCGACGGCACCGACACTACATTCCTCGGGGAAGATGAGGACGGCAGTGGGTTTCCATCGTTCTTCGGCACATCAGTAGCGGCGCCGCACGTCGCGGCAGTGGCCTCCCTGCTGCTGGAATGGGATCCCACGCTGACACCCGCTGAGCTTGCTGCCGTCCTGAAGGAGACGGCTGTGGACATGGACGATGTGATCGACCTGAGCCAGCAGGGGGGCGGGGGCTTCGACGAGGGCTACGACGCTGCCACTGGGTTCGGACTTGTCGACGCGTTCGCAGCAGTGACATCTCTCGGTAAGGCCGCAGCTGCAACGGACATACAGTATGGACATGGCTTTGACTGTGCCCCTGTCTTTCAGATGGCATTCCCACGTGTTTGGCAGCGGCCGAGGGACACGCGGACCCCAACGTGGAATGCACGCTCAGAGACGGAGCTTTACCGTGCCCAGGAACGCCCAATGCTGACATTATCGAGGCAACCGTCGATCCACCTGCCGGTGGAGACCTGATCGTCGACGCGCTGGCCGGTGACGACTGCATTAAGGTCACGACTGCACCGGCCGGTGACACGCTGTCTCTCACCATCACTGGCGGCCCGGGGAGCGACTACATCACCGTCGAGGGCTCCATGAGCGACTCGAGCGCCATCGAGATCTATGGTTTATCACCAAGTGAAGACGACGGCAGGCGGGACACTATTTTCCTTTCCCTCGATGTGGAATCGGGCGAGCAAGGAGCGCGCATCTTCGTGACCGACTCGGGCGATGGGGCACCCCACACAGTGGACACGTCGCTGAACTTCGGTCTGACCCCAGACGGAGGGTGCAGAGCGGACGAGATAGTGGTCGACACGTCAGCCTCGGAGCTGACGTATAATGAGTTGGATGGCACCATCCGTGCGGGCGACAGCCTGGTCGCAATCATCTACCCGGAGCTGCCTGAGGAGGCGCTGTCGATAGAGGGCACAGTAGTCAAAAGGAACTGCCAAGTTGAAAGTGAGAAAAAGACGCTTGCTTGCTCACACCCTGTCTCCTCTCCCCTCTGAGCCCCCTTTCAGTCCCCGAGTTCGCGCCCCGTTCGCCGGTCCAGTCGCCCCGCATTCGGCGCTTCATCGGCGCCGAGAGGCTCCCTTTTATTGCGCTGGAGCCTGGCACACAAGAACTTCCCATACGTACAACAGACATACACAGCCACACGTGTACCCATTGCTCATCTGCTCTTCATGGATTCGCTGTGTGTCTCTGCAGCGGGCTGCCCGCCAAGCACTTTGGACGATGACTTCGTCATCAATCTGCTGCCTGATGGACCCCAGGCATGCGATGGTGGAGGCCAGCGTGTTACTTTCGACGTGACGGAGCTCAACAGCCCACTTCCCGTGTTCGACACGAAGGTCACTGAGGAATGCCCGGGCAAGTCGTACTCGCAGCGGCTGGTCTTGGCGGAGTTTGGACGCCCCGCGTCGTTGAGCCTGAACGCCAACAATGATGAGTCGGTCGACACGACACAGGTGCATGTGTTTCGGGGCTGCGAGAGTGGACTGTACTTCGAGCCGTCGGTCCTTCGCGCGACAGTGGGGCCTACAAGCCCCCCAGCACTTATTGTGGAGCCTGGCGCATACGCGCTTCTCGTCACGAATCTGTGCGAGAGCGGCTTCCAGAGCGACATCACTATCGTGTGCGACGACGCCCCTGCTACCATTGAGAGGGCCAGGCGGAATGAGACAACAACCAGGAGCGGCGCTTTCCTGAGAGACAAAGCCGAGACAGAGGAGTGAATGCTGCTGATCGAATGAATGCCTTGCCTCGTTTGTGTATGTGCCGCCCTGTGTGGCTAATGCATGAGTGAGTGGATGGATACAGGTGGCGCATCCACGCAGTGCGATACAGAGTGGGGCTGCATTGATTTGTGAAGGGCGGGCGATCAATGTATCGCTCACCCTGTGTGTTTTGTTACATCTTTGTGCCAGGTGTGTCAGTCAGGTGTCTGTCTGTGCAGTATTTTTGAGTAGGCATCTCCTAGACCACTCGGTGGTGACTGTTGCTTGACTTTTATACACACACATACTAGTTGAGCCAAGGCGTGTACTCCTCGATTCTGAGGACGCATCACCCCAGTCCGTATGAATTAAGCCCCACACAGCACCCCCACACCCACTAGAATGTACAAAAGCGATGAGTCGACCACAGACAACAGGACAGGCACTGCAAGGACATATAAACCAGGGTACCAAAAACGAAAATGGCCGGCTGGCTGGTGGCTGCAGCCGTGCTCTCCTGCGTATGGGTTACGGACAGGGGAACACACATACACGCAAAAGGCCCACGTTTGTGCGCACCATCAGGTCTTTGTTCCTCTCACCTTCGCGTCTTCACATGAAGCGTACGAAAGTCCGCTCATCTTCAGATAATAATCAGGTTTGGATTTGAAGTGATATCGACGTCCACGAGAGTTACGGTGATTTGAGGGTCACACAATCCCGTGTGCTGGAAAATATCCAACCTCTGTGCAGTGAGTGCACCAGGCATAGCAACCGAAGCAGCCAGTGCACAATTAAGTGATCTGGCGATAAGTGTGCCGTTTCCTTTTCGCTTACGAACCCATTCGCAAGCCGCATCGCATTCGACCGCCCAGTCGGCAGAGCCAGTCTCGCGGCCTGTCCGGACCGCAATAGCGTTCTCATAAATGTCTACACACACGCATGGGCACAGGAAGGAATGAGCAGCCCATGCATGCAAGAGGGAGCTTTGTATGGCGCACCCCGAGTGTTGTCGGTGGCCGCCGCACTGGTCTCAGTCACTCTGACATGCACAAAGCACACACGGGGTCCGGTCCATCGCGCGAGAAATCCCTCCGGGCAATGACACACACGTGTACCCGTCGAAGGTGACGGTGAGTGCGGCGTTTGCGCCTGTCGTGCGGGAGTCCAAAGCAAAGACCATGTAGTCCTCAACAGGGGCATACCATCGGTAGGTGCCAGAGGTGTTCTCGGTGGCAGTGCCACTCTCTCTCCTCTCCACATCTGCACTCACCCATCCGTGTGAGCAATCAACAGGTGCAAAATGCAGTGAAGGTTGACTGGCCTACGCACGTACCTGGGCATTCTTGCTCAGGCACGACGACTGCAGGCAAACAACAGCAAGAGAGGGGGGGTGGCAGATTGGCATCAGATTCTGCACACGCTGACCCTCGTCTTGCTCTTGGCGGCCCCTTGCTTCCAGCAGCTGTCCCAGCTTGTCAGTGAGGTCCATCAGCCGCTCTCTGGCCTCGGTGTCTTCAGGGGGAGGCGTCGTCACCTCGGCTTTTTGCCGCGCATCGCGCAGTGGAGCTGCAAATGCTCCCAGGCATAGCAAATAGACGCAGCCCAGCGCCAAGAAGCCCTCCATGATGTGACGAGGCAGGATTGGTTCGTACACGATGTAAACGAAGTAAGTTTGCACTCAAACAGACATATACGTACCAAAGGCGAGGTGCAGATGGGTCTGGGGTGCACATGTGCGTCTTTCCATGGCAGGCCGATGGGCAGACACACACCACACACCATCCTCCTTTTCGCATCCATCTCATCCCTACGGTCTCTATCCGGGCAGGCAGGACACACGTAAGTCATGCAGCTCTGAGAGTCGAGGACAGACAAACAAACACAGCTGTACAGACAGGCGGACACAAAACGCAGAGGTGATCTAGTGAGTGAAAAATGGCGAGTACACGTACAAGGCGGGGAGAGACCGACACAAAAAGCAGCAATTTCTTGCCGGCCTACGCTACGGTACTGTAAGGGTCACCACGTCATCATCGATAGTTACCCCGACGCCGTCGATGTCCGCACCCGCAGGGAGGACACACTCACCTGTGTGCTCGTAGACAGACAATGTCTTTACACACACACACATACACACACACCGAGCGAAGAGAGAAAAGTGTTCAGCCACGGCTGTCAGTCTTCGCCTGTGTGATTCACTCTGACTGCCGGCCTGCGTACCCACTCACAATCGGGCGCACCACTCGAGCACGTGACCTGAGAACATCGAAAGACACACAGCAACGTAGCTTCATGCTGGGCCCATGCGGCCCCGTGTCAGACCCACCCCACCGTCCATTGTACGCCCGGTGACCCCGGGATGCCTGCCGTCTCAACCCTCACCACTTCTTGGCCGCTGGTCGCGCTCTCCGCAAACTCACTGCACACATGAACAATAGACGCACGCAAAGCGCCATCGAGCGAGTGTGACGGTGGTTATCGCCGCCCCCTGCCCTCTGCTGTACGTGCGTACCTGGTTGTGCGGTCGGTCACCCGTAGGGTCGCATCTCCTGTTGCTGAATCGAGGACAAAGATCAGAAAGGCAGCCGCCTCCGGTCCCGGCTCGCCCCACAGGAGGCTGTCCGATGTCACGTCGAGTTCAGCTGTCGTGCTGGGTCCAATGACCCGATTGTAGTTCGCTGCAGACAGCCCAACCACATGCACAAAGACAGCATCACCAGAGGCCACTCGAAGATGCTCTGATCTGCTCTGGCTCATCATGCTCACTGGGACAATCGCCTTGCTCGCGTGAGGCCCCGTCATCTCTCGTCATGCCGTCGGCATCAGCAGCGTCGATGTGATTTGTGCCGACACTGCCGCTCCCTGTGTCGCCCAGCAGCTCTTTTAGCCGTTGGGCGACCTCACGCAGCCTGGTCGTCGCATCTTCTGCAGGAGAGAGGTGCACGCGGCTTGACGCTGCAGTCTCTGCGGGGGTGATGGCCTTGTCACCCTCCACCCCCAGGAGTCCCAACGTGAACAGGAAAGCCAAGAAGAACATCCCCTCCTGCGCACCGTGTTCAGACGTAAATTCGCTGAGGGCGATGGCCAAGCACGACAGACAGCACAATCAGCATAATCAGAATGCACAAGGACACGTCCATGTGTTCCACGTCACTTGGCTGATTGTTCTATGTTCTCCCGGACAGCACCGACGCATCGCACACGCATGAACCTTCACGCGCACACGAGACCTCGGAGCCGCACAAGGCACACGGAACAGTCAGCAAGATATCAGCAGAAGAACGAGAGGAAAAAGAGGTCATGGTCCGTCCCTCGCCGTCAGTCAGCTCATGTGCACGTGAACGGATGGACACTTCCTCTCCTCTCCCCTCCCCTCTCCCCCTCGCCGTGCCTCTCCTCAGCAGTAAGCACCGTCGGTCAAGACACATGGATAGATGGATAGATAGGCTCTCTGCACAGCTACACACACACAGGATACAGGAAAATGTACAGACACGACGTATCCGTGCCACACACTTCTCACGCACAGCGTGATTCACAGAGAGCCAGACAGACAGGCAGACAGCCAGGCAGAGATGGGCGCTCACAGGGTGGATGCACCTCGGTGCACCACTCTACTGTGTACACGTACGTGTTCATTCCCTCAGTGTTCCACGCCATCCCCTCTCTTAAATACACAGTGCTCCACGCGCAAGTAGGGGCAGCGGGACACACTCTCTCTCTCTCTCTTTCATGCGCTGGCCACGAGGGAGGAAAAACTTCGGAAAACACACACGGGCGCAACCCGTATTGGCGTACACGTACGCAGACAACACAGGAATGTATAAACACAAGACAGACACAAGGGGGAGAAGTAGATGTGGACGTCATAGATGTCACTCTCACAGTACGGAGATGCATTGCAATGGGAAACACTGCCCCCCTCTCGCGTACCCACACCCTCTCGCAGTAACTCTCATCGACCAACACGGCAAAAAAACACGAAAAGAAACGACGGGAAAAAACCAAGCGGTGCGAAACGAGCCGAAGCTACGTGGGTGGGGTGTGAGAGCGTTAGCTGAGTTCGCTAGGCCTCCGGGTGCTCACTGACGAACAGCTCTGCGTTGAGTGAATTCACTTTGAGCTCCTGGGCCTTCTGCTGCAGCGTCTTCTCGAAGGCGGGCGTGTAGTGGCCGTCGGGCTGGATCTTGTCGGCGGTCTGCTTCATCCAGTACTTGACGTACTCGTCCCTGCACACACGACCACACGGCACGCACCAAACCACACCACACCACATAAGTGCACTGCCTCCCCGCGCTGCCCTTCCCTCCCTGCCTCCCTCCCTCCCTCCCTCTCTCACTTGCTGATCCAGTGTGCGATGTTTTCGTCGACACACGGCGCACCACACGCCAGCACCTCACACCACTGTTTCTCAGCGCTCTCCTTGGACTGACCAGAACACCAACACACCCTCTTCAGCTCGTCCTTCTCCACCTGAGTGACACACAAACAACGCAGCGCAAGCAACTTGCCACGTGCCTTTGCCTGTTCCTGCTTGTCGGTCGGGTGGTGGCTTACGTAGCCGTTCATGTCCAGGTCGAGCATATCAAACATCTTCGACCCCCTGAACACACACACACCAAAACGAACAGAGGTGTGTGGAGACCGTATCCTTCCTGGGCACCATCATTCTCCGTTCGCTTACCACTCCTGAGGGGTGTTGTGTGTGGCAGCCACGCTGGCGAAGGGGCGGAGCAGCCGGGTAGCAGGGACGGCAACAAAGCGCGAGGAGCGGATGAGGGACAGCATTCTGGAAGGAAAGATGAACAACGGTGGACGCACAGCGGCTTGGGGAGAGGACGCCTGGGGAGGAAAAAGGGGAAGGGGGGAAGGCGAGAAACGGCGACCACCCGTGCGAGCTTTCATGTTGTTGAGGGAGGGAGGAAAGGGAGCTTTCTTCGGACTGTTTTGGCTTCGTGTGTCGCCTCCTGGCTGCTGCGTGATGCCTGCAGTGATGAAATCGACGGATGGCCTCGCTGTGTTCGCCTTCTTATGGGCGTCCACCCAGCTGCTGCACGTGGTGAAAGATCTGACGCCCAGTGCTGCACTGCACGCAGCAGTGGCTGCCAACGGAGGTAATGAGCACGAATCTGCATGCTTCATGATGCCCGTGTGTGTGTCGGTCTGTGTGTCTGGCAGTGACCCGTGTTCCTTTTGTGGATCTGCATCGCATCATTCCCCTCTGTGTGGCCCTTGTCAACGCTTCCCTGCTGGTGCTGCCGTCCCGGCTGCCCCTCTTATTGGCCAGCACGGCGCTCTCCCTCGTCTACGACTTTGTTCTCGGCCCGCTGTCAAACCACATCCTAACAGAGATGTGCTTCGCTGCCTCTGTGGTTGCTGTGGTGGTGCTCGGCATGACGAACAAGAAACGGCGAAAGGACATGCAGAGGGAGCTGGCCCACGTGCTGGGCTACCAGATGGCATCGCTGTACACGGTGGCCGCTCTGCACAAGTTCAACACCGACTTCCTGGTGGCCCGCAGGAGCTGTGCTAACCAGGTGCTGGCTATCGTGGTCAAGCAGTACCTGCCCGCTTCCTTGATCCACTCGTCTGTCGTCAAGTTCATGCTGCGTCACGCGCACTGGGGCGCCCTCATCGGCGAGACGGCCATCTCTGCATGCTTCTGGTTCGAGCGCTCTCGAGAAATCGGCATGCTGATGGGCCTGGGATTTCACATCTTCCTCGCCGTGCCGCCCCCGCCTGCGTCCTTCTATCCCTTCTCCATCTGCATGATGTGCTTTTATGTGCTGGTGCGGCCGCGTGTGTTCGAGAGGGCCATGGAGAGGCTCGGGGGCGGCTATGTGGCCCTGGCGGTTGGTGCTGCTGTGGCTGCGATCGTCTATGCGTTCGTGCCGAAAGGGCCTTACTTCGAGTATCCCAACTACAACTTATTTCCTGTGGGAGTGACCTGGGTCGTGACGGTGTCTATCTGTCAGCTCGCTGCCCTCATCGTCGCCCCCTCCCCCATTCCCTCCCCCCCTCCATCAGCAAAGAGGGCTGCCAAGGAGCCAAGAAGCCTGTCGTGGGTTACCAGGCTGTCGAGTGGCATTGTGTGGTTCTGGGGTCTGAGCCCGTACCTCGGTCTGCGGACCTATCCGGCGCTTGCCATGTTTTCCAACCTGCGGAGCGAGGGCGGGCGGCCCAACACTCTGCTGCCGCTGGCGAGGAATGTGGGCATGCTCGGGTGGAGCGGGGCGGGGCAGAGCTATCGCGTCATGGAGACCAATCTCACGTCGCTGAGGAGCTTTCAAGTCGACCTCGCTGAGTACTACAGGCCCGACATTCGCAGATATCTCGATGAGGTGAGCACCGACGGACTGAGCCAGTCATATGCACACGTGGATGCGTGGTTTGTGGCTGCAGGTTGGTCTTGAGGCGGCATTGTGGATCTGTCCGCCTCGGTGGACGGCCCCCTCGCCCACTTCGCCGCCCTTCCGGCCGTTCGACGTGCCGCTGGTAGAGATACAGCGCCTCATCGGCGCCGAGCTGAGGAAGCCACAGCCACAGCCATTCTTCGTCACATTGAGGCCCTTGCAGAAGGAGAGTGGCCACGACCAACCTGCCCTCAACCTAACGTAAGTGTGGGAGAGGAAAAATGCTCCTACAGGTATGTTATCACATCTGTGTGTCTGCATTGCAGGTGGGATGGCGGCGAGTGGTATCTCTCCTTCTTCGTGCCGCAGACAGTGCGGTGGGACGGCAAGCAGTGGGCGGCAGCTGCACCTGCCCCCTCTCACCCGCCGTCGCTGCCTGATGCATTCCGCATTGACGTGCTCAGGGATAGGTCGTGGTTAAGAGTGATCCAGGAGGGCTTGGTGAGGTTTCGGTCTTTTGACGAGCATGACAGCCCTTGCAGGCACTGACTGGGATGAGTGCTATCTATTGGAGACGAGAGAACTCTGTGCACCAGGTCTTTTGTATGTGTCGCTTGTCGGCGGCATCGTGACAGTCTGGATGAGACCAGCAATATATATATATATTTTCAAATCTGAAAGCCATTCGCCCGAGCCAGTCATAAACAAATACAAATACACACACACACATGCACCATCTAGCAGCATAGAGCGAAGAACACAGAGAAAAAACACATCGAATACCACGTGCCTGTGATATCCGGCCATTCCATCCTTCTCAAGCAGCATTGCGGTCGGCCTGGCCCTGTGTGCGTGTCAGGCGGTCTATCGAGCCTTGTGCACTATCCACGAGCTTCAACAGCTCCTGCTGCTCACGACACAGGGCCATCTGCCTCGCCAATACGTCACGCGAAAAGGACAACAGATCAGGAACACTCGAAAGGCCCGCCAGCCTGCTGGACAACCTGACACGAGAAAGGGAGAGACAATGCACTCATTTGAAGGGGCTGCAGTCGTGTGATGTTCTTCTGTGCCTACTTGGCTGTCTGATCGCTGCCCTGGCTGGGATGTGTCGCGATTGAAACTCCCCGCAGCCTGTCAATGACCGGAGAAAAGACGTGCGTGTCGAGCGGCACACGCCATCTGTGCGTGGCGATGGTCACCGTGTGATCTCGGCCTCCTTGTCGGCGAGTGCTCGCGACACCTCCCTCTCTCTCGCCGCCTTTTCCTCCCGCAGGGCCGACAGCTGGGCCGTCAGCGCACCCAGCCGATCACTGACCACACCACACCCACACCATACCATCAAGGACCCCCGCCTCTTTTGTAGAAGTCTGCCCCACTCACTGTTGGTCCTTGATGATTTGGTCCTTGAGTGACATGTGCTCGGTCGACCTCTGCATGTGCCGAGCGTGCTGGTCCTCCAGTTTCCCGAGCCTTTGTAAGCATGGAGAGAGCCAAGCACACACAGGTGACAGAAAACATGGAGGGGGTCATCGGTCAGTGTGTCTCACTTGGCTTGTGTCGTCTCCAGCCGGGCCTCCAGCCGCTGTCTCTTCTCCGTCTCGATGCGAAGCGCATCTGAGACGCTGGGGAGGATATCCTCTGCCGCTGACGCAGAGTCGCTCGACGGCACGTCACAGCTGTGCGTACAGACAGACAGAGAGATAGATATTCAGACAGACAGAGATATGTACATGGCGAGCGGCGGATCGAATGCCCACCTGGTCGACGCGGGAGTCGCTGCGGCACTGGCAGGTCAGGCAGGGGGCGCCTCTGCGATGCTGGAACACCAACACGCACACACGACAGACAGACAGACAGACAGACAGAAAGCGATATGTTCCGACGCGATGCATCTGTCTCCTGTGTGGGGCTTACGGTTCATCGATCTCCGCGGGGGCTGGGAGTATGTCATGTGGCGCCGTAGAAGACTCCCCAGGCTGGCCAGCAGCAGCAGCGGCAGCAGCAGCACATGCCCCAGCACTCCCGTCAGAAGACCTGCATCATCACGTAAGAAAATCAAACGCACAGTGCTGCCTGCATCAAAGCTCGTCTTGTGTCGCCTCCGTCGCCATCTGATCTGCCTACTCGTCAGTCGATCCGATGACGGGGGCACTGACGGCCCGACGTTCCCCTCCCTGCCCTTCTTGTTGTGCTTCTTGCCGGCGGTCGCTGGCTTGGCCTCGCTCTTGCCAGCAGTGTCCTGTTTGCCGGGCTTCTTGCCTGTGTTCTCCCACTCCAGCAGCTCATCCATGTGTCGCTGTGCGTCCGCCTCCAGCTGCGCCAGCCTCTTGCCCTCCAGCCGTCGCTCCTCTTTGACCAGCTCGCCCGTCGTGGCGCCGTCTCGCTTCATGAGCAGGTCATAACATCTCCGGTGCGTCTCAAACAGGTCCGTGGAGAAGGCGAGGTCCTTCGACCGCAATATGCCCGTCGCCCTGCCGCTGCTGCCGCTGCTGCTGGTGGTGGTGCTGCTCCGTGGTGGTTTGTCGTTGATGTGGTAGATGACTGTCTTCGTGAGTCCTGCTTCTTCGATGGCCGGTGCTGTGCTGCGCTGCAGAGGGGCGAAAAGGTCCTTGTGGCGGCTGACGGCCTCGCAGGATCGCAGCAGGAAAGTGCTCTCATGGGAGCCAGGGTGCTTGACGCAGAAGGCCTCACCATTAGCCTTGTTCTGCGTTCATACAGACGGACACGAGCTTTCAGTGCGTGGTGATGTGCGACGTCTTTCTCACCGCGTTGATCTCAGGAGTGAGTGAGGCAAAGGGACTGCCGTCGAATATGATCTTGTTTCGCTGCAATTTCTTCCACATGGAGGGCCAGTTGATGACGTCTATGAGCCTCATGTACACCTGCAGGCAGCCAAACAGGCATACATTGGGCTTGGCCACCAAGGTTGCTGTGTGCTGCCTCCCTCCCTCCCTCCCTCCCTGCCTGGACACACACCAGGATGACGTTCTTGTAGTGCTTGGCCAACGCTCCCTCGGGCGGATCCCTGCACACACAACAGGCAGGCACCACACACAGGTGTGCAAGTCGTGCCGCGTCGCTCCCCCACTCACACACTCACTCTTTGAGCATGTTGAACGTATGGTGGATGATAATTGAAATCACCTTGATTGGCCCACACACACAGCATGGTGCATGTCTGCAGTGCAGCAGTCGAGTCGAGTACCTACCGTGGTGATTTCCTTGATGCGAAACTCGTCGTTCCAGTCGTGGTCCAGCTCCCAGTGCACTGATCGCTTCTGCTTGTTCTCGCCCTGCATGGCCGCCCATAAGGCCGCCAGCATGGTCGCTCCCTCGAAGCAGCTGGCCTGACGGATGACCAGCTCGTACGCCCGTGTGGCCATGGCGCCTGTGAAGAGGACGGAGCTCTTGAAGCCGTTGAACTCAGACATGAGCCGGACGTGCAGCGGATTGGGCATTCCTGAGGAGTCCAGGCCGAGCCGGGAAAAGAATTCGTTTGGAAAAAGTACCGCCCCGACTGACTAAAAGCCATAACAAACAACACAGGCAGGAGATATACGAACCAACAAGTGACAAAGCTCATTCATCCCCACACTCCCTCCTCACCACCACGCCGCCGTCCGTTGGTGCAGTCGTCTGCTCGACCATTTCTGTAACGGCCATGAAGCGGCTGAGGGTATGGCCCGGCTGTTGCTTGAGCAGCTGCTTGACCGCCGCCAGCACCTCATCAGAGTCCACGTGCGGGTGCCGTGACTTGGCCGCTTCGAGCTGGGCCTTCAAGGAGTGACCAACAAACACGACGATGTTGCCGCTCTCGTTGAGCCGCTTGCCGTGCGACCAATGGAATTTCACGAAGGAGATGATGAAGGAGCCCGCGTCTTTGAGCCTTGGGTCGTAGAAGCTCTTGGATTGGAAGATGTCCATGCCCGGACGCCACAAAAAGTTGCTCCCATCGCACTCCGGGCCGCAGCACTGACTCGTGTGGGCCATCCATCCCTGGAAACACCCCCGCCACACACACACACACACAGCAGGTCAGACAGCTGATCCGTCATCATCAGATGTCTGGGAGCCACTTCTTACTCTCACTCACCTCAAGCACTTCTTTGGCCACAGCAAGCGTCGTCGCAGCTCCACTGCTGCTGCTGACATCCATTCTCAAAAAATGCTTCGCTGAAAGCGCCTTCGAAGACGCCGAAGAGGCAGCAAACCTACACACACAACACAACAGCACCGGTCAGTCAGTCTGGCCATTCCTTGGGTGTGTGCTCGTGTGACTGACCTGAGAGAGTGCTGTGCTGTGGAGATGGCCTCACCCGGCTGCTATTTGCTGGTCGATCTGTGCTCGTCACCTTCACGCGGCCACCCACCCTTTACGCGAAGACTCGGATAAGTTTCTCCCCTGGCAGCCAGACGTCTGCGAGCTGAGATTGCAGGCGATCTGTCTGCTCCGTCTCTGCAATGGGGCTTTCGTGTTGGGTTGTTCTTTGATGCATTCGTCCGTGCATACCCAAAAAGATTCATTGGGCTCGACGCACACCGGTGACAACATGCATTGATAAAGCACGGGATTAACGGAAAGCGCGTCAGCACGAGGAGTCCATCAAGAATGCAAACTAAAAACTAGCTAGCTGTCCCTTCCATTCAATCACTGCAAGCATACCAAATGTAACCCTCTGTCCGACCACCCACCGAGTCCGTCATAGATCATCAACCCTTGACATATAGAGTGCACATAAGTGATGCCCCTGGGGAAGTGGCCGTCAGCCAGAGGGTCAAACGACGACGCACAAAGGGCGGGAAAGTTGGCACGGAATAGCGCTGAGCTCGTGGGCTGGTGGGAGATGTCGTGCACGTGATGCTCGGCAATGGTGGGTGCGGAAATGAGGCCCCTGGGGAAGTGGCCGTCAACCAGAGGTTCAAACGACGACGCACAAAGGGCGGGATAGCTGGCACGGAATAGCGCTGAGCTCGTGGGCTGGTGGGAGATGTCGTGCACGTGATGCTCGGCAATGGTGGGTGCGGAAATGAGGCCCCTGGGGAAGTGGCCGTCAACCAGAGGTTCAAACGACGACGCACAAAGGGCGGGATAGTTGGCACGGAATAGCGCTGAGCTCGTGGGCTGGTGGGAGATGTCGTGCACGTGATGCTCGGCAGTGGCGAATTGGCACTCGGCAGTATTCAGGTGGTTCGGCTCGGTTGCGAAGGGGCGACTGGTGCATGCATGGATGGATGGATGGACCAGATTCACACACGTGCACACACACGAGTCTGTGTGGAGCGCATCTGTGCGTATGTCCGTGTCTGTGTGCGCAGGTGGTGGCGACAAGGCCGGGGTGATGAGTAAGTTGTGCGGCGCTGAGGGCCCTGGCGACATCCGGGCGGCCGTTCTGGAGCACCTGGCCGTCATTCTGCCGGGCATCATAGCATCTAAAGTCGGCGCCAACACGGTCATCGAATACTGCAAGACTAAGGTGGGTGCGGGGGATGGATGAATGGATGGATGAATGGATGGATGGATGGATGGATGACCACGAGACACCGCGTTGTTGTGTTGCATTCCCTCTTTTCTTCCTCTCAGTTGACTGTAGAAGCCCTCGTGCAGCTCGGCACAGAGCCTGAGCCCCCCAGTGAAGCCATCACACTCATGAACGTTCTCACCGACGCCCTGCCCACACTCGCCGACCTCCCGACGCCCGCCGAGCCACCCATGGCCATCATGACACTCTCCGAATTCCACAAGACCATCGGCGACCTAGACATCCACACCATCGACGAGAGCACATGCAAGAAGCTGCAAGAAGGGCTCGCGTCGGCGTAAGAAATGAGCGCACGTAGACGTGCTTGGTGTCGTGTGCATCGGTTTGTATGTGTGCCTATGTCTGTGTGTGTGTAGGTCGGTGCTGCGTGTGGGCGGGGTCTGCAAGTATCTGCTGGCGTTGCTGAAGGTGGTGGTGGGGCATCTCGGGGTGGACGACGGTGGTGTTGGGTGCAAGGAGGATGTGTTGAGTGTCGCTCTGGAGGCGTGTTTGATGTCGCAGGGGGCGCTGGTACGCACAAAATGCACAAACGTGCCGATTGCTGCTGCACGAACTGCACAGGTTGACGTGCCGTTGTTGGATCTGGGCAGCTCGGCCAAGGCCAAGGACGACAAGGCAAGCGACGGGATAGATCCAAAGGGAGTGCGTGGTCGTCATGCGTTGCAATGTGTTGCTGTCAGGATCTGACGGAGACTGACGATACGACCAAGACCCGTACGTGCAGGCGGACAGGCGCAAAGACCGACGTCTTTCCATGAGCATTGCTGTGTTTGTGGTGCAGCGACTGCATCGGCATCGCAGCCTGCGCCCCCGGTGCCCCGCAAGGGGCGCAAGGACAAGAAAAAGAAGGACAAGGGAGGACAGAAGGTCCGCGAAACAACAGATGTGTGTATTGCTGATCGATCTCTGTTCTTGGCAGATGATCATGGGAGCCGCGCCGATCGACATCAAAGCCCTGCGGGAGGTGAGAAGGCAAATGTGTGATAGGGGCATGCACAGCTGTACACACACTATCTTTGTCCTCCTTGCTTGATCGATCAGAAGAATCGCAACCCAGGCGGTAAGAGAGTGGAATGACGGACACATGACATGAACTGATTGATGTGCATGTCATGTGTGTCCGTCCATCTGCAGGGGCGTCCCCGCCAGTGTCTCAGCCGGTATCTCACCCAGCCAGCCAGACTAGCCACCAGCCGAACGACGAGACGTATGTACCTGCCTGTCCTTCCTGCCTGTGTCTGTCTGTCTACTCACAGGCTCCCGTGCCCAGAAGGTCGTACGCCCCGCCCCCCTGGTCGTCGGATGACCATGGGAGGGTGGTGGTCGGCTCCAAGAATGACCATCCTTCCATCATTAAGACGCTAGATAAGGGAAAGAACAAGTAAACCACACATACACCACACAGACTGACTACAAGGCAGGGGGTAGCTAGCAGGCTCAGGCCTGAGCACCTGTGGGTGGGCTGGGAGGAGAGAGAGAGAGGGGAGAAGGGGTAGCCTGACTGACTGACTGATTGATCCATTGATTCATGGAATGGCTGCATCCTATGGTAGCAGGTGCGTGGATGGCATGCATCGAAAGAGACCGCGACCAATGATTGTACGGATGAGCTCACGAGTGGTGAAGTTCTCCTGCACACGCTCACGCAACACCACATCACATCACACCACATCATGACATGAAAGCGGGGACTCATACAACGCAATTGGCGCATCACGAAACAGCCAAATGCATGAACACATCACCGTCATGCGCTGGCAAGACGGGCGATAGATTCATGAATGGGTCACATCGATGGCTGTCATGCATGGCAACACTACAGCACGCCACACCCGTCCCGTCCACCATGTACGCAGAAGCGGGACGTGCTTGGCGTACACAATGAATACATCAATGTCAAAACGGGAACGTGAGCGCTAGATCCATTCGCAAAACTCTCCCCATTCTATCTCACAACAAGTACCGGTAAGTGACACATCCATGGTACATGCACGGCTTTCCTCAGCTCATATTTCATACGGTCATCATCGGGTCGCGGCACTCGAGGTGAATCTGCACAGGCAGGCAGGCAGGCAGCACAGGAATGATGTGTTGCGGCCATGCCCTTGTTGTGTTGATTGTGGGTGGCCTCACGCACCTCATCGATCTCTTTGAGCACCTCAGCAGGCAGGTCGGTGTAGCTATCGATGCACTCCTGAGACACACACGCACACACACACACGCGTGTGCCAACGAATGCAATGCTGTCTTCCCTCCCTCTCCCTCGCCCTCACCTTGAGCTGCTCGACGGATGTGGCTCCGAGGATGGGGCTGGTGTTGAAGAAGCGAGACTTGGCGAAGCCCATCGCCAGCTGCGTCATCGTCAGCCCGTGCTTGCTGGCCAAGGCCATGTACTTGTCCACAGCCTGACCCGGTCAGACCCCACGCACAGCGACCGACACACAGGAGAGAGACGGAGAATGCATGTCTGTGCATGCCGGGTGTGTCTGTCTGTCTGCAATGCATCCCGCACGCCCTCACCTTGAGTGCTGCATCGCAGTGGTAGCGAGCCTGGAACTTTGGAAACAGCGTGTGTCGGCTCCTGAACCACACACATACCACACACATACCACACGCATACAGAAGACGCACCTCTGCTCACTCATCCCCCTTGCCGTGTATCCATCCCTCTCTGACTCCCTCACTTGGTTGGTTTGTTTGCAGTGTTGTATTTGCCGGTCAGACTGCCGCCCGCCAGCAGGCCATAGTGCACTCCGGCTATGTTGTGGTAGCGGGGGCTGCACGCCTCAGCCAGCTCATACTCAAACCTGACACAAGCCCAACACACACACCAATGACCACCGTACCGCGATGCGTGTGTCGTGCGCACGTTCGGTTGATGAGCGAGTAGTCGTTCTGAATGCACACAGGCTTCCTCAGACCATGCCGCTCAGCCAGCTCACAGAACTTGGTCAGACCAAACGTGGACTCGTTCGAACTGCACACACACAGATGGTGCACACACACACGGGCAGCGACGAGTGCCACACACAAGAGTCGTGAGATGGGCTGGTGTGTCGCACCCACTTACACCGCCCAGGCCTTTGCCTTTCCCTCGTCAATGATGGTGTTGATGGCCTTGAGCTGGTCCAGGAATGGAAGGGTCTCCCGCTCCTTCGTCACGTCATAGACCGTCGGGCCAAAGATCGGCTTGTACCTGGCAAACACACACACACCACACACACACATATACACACACACACACACACAGAGAGAGAGAGAGAGAGAGAGATGCGCACAGACACATGCATATTCTTTTGACACGCTTGTTGGCCTCCTCCTCTGTATGGAATGGTTCCGATACCTGTCTGGCCAGTGAATGTAGAGTATGTCGACATAGTCAGTCTGCAGGCGATGGAGGATGGTGGCTATCGACCGCTGCATCTGGTCGGGGCTGGGCCGCACAGGCGTCCCATCCATCTCCATCGGCGGAACACGCTTCCTGACACGACACACCAACAAACATCACCATCACAGCAGGAATGAGAGTGCACATCCTTCCCGCCATCCCCCCATCCGCCCAACAGCTCACGGCTTGATCCACTCCCTATCGGCGTATCCGGGCACTTTGCTGGCGATGATGAACTTGCTCCTGTCCTTGCCCTTGAGCCATCGCCCGAGGTAGGTTTCCGTGCGGCCAAGGATCTCCGTCCGGGGCGGCACCGGATACATCTCAGCCTGCACCAACACAGCACAAAGGCACCCAGCCAGTGCTTGCCAGATCTGGATCTCTGTGTCATTGCACATTCTGTGTCATTGCACATAGGCAGCAGATCATCAATCACCTTACCGTATCGATGAACGTACCGCCAACGCTCTCGAAGTAGTCGAGCTGGGCGTGCGCTTCGGCCTCTGTGTTTTGCTCGCCCCAGGTCATGGTGCCCAGACACAGCTCTGACACCTGAATGTCGCTCCATTTGCTCCCACATGACATTGGAACAGCAGCCGCAACCATGACACGGTGATAGATCTGGGCTTTTCTGTGCTTTGAGTACCCTAGTTTGTGGTACTTCAGCATGCGGCCCCCGTTCTTAGCCATTAGACTGGTTGGTTGGTTATTGTGTTTAACGAGACCTCCACTGCGAGCTAAGCGAGCGAGCGATCGCAAAAAGAGATGGGTGGAACTCATCGCATTCTGCTTATGACGCTTTGGCCAGACACCGCTCGGCATGGATCTTGAACTGCCGCAATCGGCAAGTGATTTGGAGGACAAAGCGTGGAGAACCACTGATGCGTGTATTGTCAGGGTGGCCACAAGTGAGAAGGTCTTAAAGCACTTGCATCCATTTGTCTATCTGTCTATCGCCTGTAAAGCACCAACATTCCTGTCTGGCCTGGCTGCCGCCATCTGGATGATGTTGAGCATTTCTGCCTTGAGCCTCGCCTCACGCACACACCACGCCTGCCGCCATCCCAGCCACGCCACCATCACACTCAGACAAAGCACGGCCAGCACCAGCAGCCCACACATGGCCTTCCACATGGCCGCTCCGTCCTCGTCGACACCCAATAATGCGGTGGTCTCAGCATCAGCAGCGTTTTGTGGCTCCTCCACGGGTTCTGGCGTTTTTTGTGGTGTTTCCCTTGCCTGCATGGATATCGCGTTGTCGGCGATGGGCATGAGGAGCTGGGCGAGCCGGACGCCCGCGATGATGATGCGGCCATATGATATGGCGGCCGTCTGGTGGATGTAGTCATCGCTCGGCTGATACGGCAGTGCCCCGTCGGTTTTCAGAAACTCTATTCCGCGCACAAATGCAGACAATGAAACATAGGAATCGGTAGGATGTCTGTGTCGACTCATGTGCCTTTGCACCTGTGTAGACGTGTTGCTCGCAAAACTGGTGCGACTCGGCAATGATGTCCTTAAAGTCGAGTATTCTCGCTTCGGGAGACGCCATGGCCTGCCGTATGTGGTCCTTATGTTCGAGCGCCTGCAAGGCCAGACGGCCGCCATTGTGTTGTTCCATCTGTCTCTGCATGTATACGTGCGCACCTCACAGAGCACGTCTTCTTCTGTGTGTTGGGGCCATAGTCGTTGCAGAGGGCCGCCAGCGGCATCCCACAATGTGTGCAAGCTCGGTGGGCTATACCCCATGCCCTCACCGATAGCGACTTTTATCTTGACCTACGAGCCAAATGCGTCAATACGCCAAGCGTGCGGCATGGACGAAATGTGGCTGCCTTCCTACATACATCGTTGCCGCCTTTATCCCCGTTTGCGAATTGGCTGTTGTAAAGTGTGCAGGCGTGAAGGGGCTGGTGAATGTCCCGATACACGTGCATCAGAAACCTGCAAGCACACAAACAAGCAGAGAGAAAGGGCGAAAGTATGCATCATTCCCCCCGCAACAGACGTCACACACCGCAGCATGAAGTTCCAGCTGAAAATCGTTCCCTTGTCCTGCTTCCGGCCTAGCTCCATCAGCGTCTTGTTGGCATGCTCCAGAAGCCACTGCGCGTTGATGCTCTCGTGTACGTTCTCAGGAAGGGCCACATCGAGAGGATTGAGGGGGACGTTGATAGAATGCCAGGCGTCGAATACCTGCGTGTGGCAGGCAGGCACCAGGTGTCTACGTGTATGCGGCTGGCCGTTGTGCCACTGTTGTCACCCACCCGGAGGCCTTCATGCCGCCATCCGCCGCGGCAGTGCCCAACGTCTTTCGTGCACTTGATATGGTCAGGCCAGATGGGAGCCGTCACGAGAGACGAAAGACCAGGGTATTGATACTCCCATCCTCTCAATACAGCCTCCAGTGCCTCAACAGCTGTCTTGCCGCCGTCCATCTGATGAGTCATGACGTATTTGGCGATTCCCCCGACCAGCATGTGACCCTGACACAAAGTGTCACACACACACACACATTGCACTCTCATTCGCGCCAACCGATGGGCTCTCTCAATTGGCTTGGGCGCTTACGTACGTCATCGAGCCAGGCAGCGCAGAACGGACTCTGCGCGAGAAGGATGAGAAGACAGAATGTGAGACCGCACCAGGGGCCTGCCATCGCTACACGCTCAAGCACTGACAACAATGTGAATGCGGGATGATTCGGGATACCCTTTGGAGGGCCGAACGCCTCCCAGTGCAGTGTTTACCTCCCTCCTGCAAGCTTAGCTCGCAGGAGGGAGCCGCGCTGAGCCGCGTGAGTCGAGTAATGTGGCGATGATGGACAGGCGTCCCCCCAAACGCAAAGCTGCCGTGGCAGCCGAGGCGGCCTCTGCTTCTGTTGTCCGCCCCCGACCGAAGAAGCACAAGCGCAAAACCACAGATGAACACGACGAGGACAGTCAGCAGGGGCGCGAGGATGAGATGGCTGACGAGCGGCAGGAAGAGTCAGAGAATGAGGAGGCCATGGAGGAAGACAGCAGCAGCTCATCGGGGTGGTCGGACTGGGAGGACCGTCGCGCGGCGAGGAGTGGGAAGGGGCGGCGTGGTGCGGGCAAGGACAGGAACCACAAGGATGGCACACGCACGGGCGTGGCAGCCAATTTGGAGGCAGCAGCACCAGCAGCCGATAGTGACGAGGGAGAGGAAGATGCGGAGGGTGACGAAGTGGAGGGAGCTGTAGATGAGCAAGCCGACGTTGAGATGCAGGTACACCTTGCAAGAGGAAGGGGATAGTTGGTGATGCGATCGATGGACGCAATGCAATTCCTTTCTGCTGTTGTGTTGCCTCTCTCTGGTATGTGCTTGTGTCTGCAGGATGTAGCAGATGTGTGTCCAGATACTGTGCTATCGACTCTCGACACGATGGGCGAGAAGCTGCAGACACTCATGCAAAGACTTCAACAGACCAAACAGCGGGTCAGTGAGGGAGTGAGATGACCAAAGGCCGTATAGGCAGACCGTTTGAAGCGGTGTAGGTGTGGGTGTGAATGTGGTTGGTGTTGTGATCGATCTTCAGGCCAAACACGTGTACGAGATGAGGGAGAATCTCCCGCCGCCCGACACAGACCTACAGCAGCAGCGTACGCAGGTACCTGCCCACCTGCCTACACAGCCCATCCCTCTGCCAAGTTTGCCTCTTTGCCTTTGAATCAGGAGCTGGATCGTCACTACCGTGTCATGGGGTCGATGGTGCTACAGGACGCCCACAGGCAGATCGACAATGCCGAGTCGGCGATGGAGCAGCTCGAGCAGGCCAACAAGAAATTCGACATACTGGAGGGGAAGATGCACAAACTCAACGACGAGGGGGTAACCCACACACACATCCACGCCGCTGCGTGTCAGGTCCCCATATTGTTGTCTGTATGTGTGTGTGTATGTGTGTGACAGGGTTACTGTGCGTGTCTGGAGGGACTGCCGGAGGCTCTCTGGCTGAGCGACGACCACCGCATCGGCATCGGTACGGGGAGACGAGCAACTGACCACATTCCTTTCACCGTTCACATTCCTTTCACCGGTCTGGTTTGACCTTCTTAGGCGGTCATCTGGGTTTCCCGTCGTCCATTGAGTCCCTCTCGTGCGTCAGCACCTACTTTCACCATCTCACCACAAACAGCAGCATGCACCCAATCGCCCACATCAGCATGCCGCCACGTGAGAAAGTCGCCAAGACCTGGCACGGTAGGCGGGAAACAAGGAGGGAGGGAGGGAGGGAGGGAGGAGCTTGTCTTACTCCCCTTGTCATTGCCGTGACTCTGCTGCCCTTGTGTGCGTGTTTGTGTGCGTGTCTGCGTGCGCGCCTTTCAGGTCGGCTGTTGGAGTGCCGTGAGTTGAAGGTTGATCACCGTCCGACTGTGGCGTTGGTGCGGCTGCTGGAGGCAGTGGCGCCATCTTTTCGTAGGGTGGACTTGCGGGGCTATGCCAACGGCCACCAGGAGGGCGGCCGGATCCTGCGCGGCAGACACCACATGAAGATGCCACACAACCGGGTACGCAGCGGAGTGGGGCGGGAAAAGGGTGTGTATGTCGACGTGTGCTGTTGCCAGTTTCCGGTGGAGTACCCCCTTCTGGCAACGGCGGTTGTGCGTGGCGGGTGGAGCAACATGGCGGCTGACAGAAACATGCAGCTGCCGGCACTGACAGCACTGGTAGGTCGCATCACATCACATTAGTGAGTGCACCTGTGGGTCGCGCACTGTCTGTCTGCCATGTTTGCGCATCGTTGACACAGGATGTGGTGGATCTGACGGCGTCTGGCCCTCGGTCGTTCATCAGTCGCGCCAGGAACGGCCTCCGATCCCTCCACATTCCGTTCGAGGTCAGCGCCTATCCACACTCACTTAGACATGCACACCATACGCAACACAGCACCTCGGTGCACCTGCCTGGCCGCATGGCATGGCTGCAGCGTGAGCTGGGCTGCCGCTCTGACGTCAACCTGATAGACATTGTCGACTCCCTCATGTTCACTGCATCAGGTCAGAAAGCCGCGGCCACAGACAGAACGGACAACAGACACAACACAACAGATACACTGCTTCCCTTTTGTCTGCAGCCAAGACTCTCCGTTCGCTGACGGGTCGTGGTCGGTTTCAAGGGGTGAACCTGGACGCCTTCATCAACCTGTTCCGCTCACCCACCGGCAGCGGCCGCCTGCAGAAGATCGAGATGTGCCTCGCCGAGCTCGGCGACGACGACGTGCGCTCCGTTTCATTCATCAAGGTGGGGTAACAAACAAGAAAGGACGTCTGACCCACTGCTAGCTAGTTTCCCACCCACCCACACAACAGCCTCTTGTCCGCTTTGCTTCTTTGTTCATTCTTCAGGCGCTCGATCGGTTCAGGGCCACCTGCCTGGCCCCGGGTGCCACCGAGGTGTACTGGGGCGCCCTGGACATCCAGAGGCCGGTCGACCTAGCCAAGAAGGGCCTGTCCGTGCGGCTGCCCTTCGCCGGCGACCCCACCGAGCTGCCCTTATGCCTCCCCACCATCAAGCTGCTTTTGCACAGGCAGCCTCAGTGACGGTACTCCCGTGGGCCAACACACTCCAGCCGCACCAGCAGCAGCTCAGCTCGCTGGTGTGCGGGAGTGCCACCAAGCTGACGATCGCCGGCGCCGTCAACGCCCCCTGGAACTACCTCCCCTCGTACATCACGGCCAACCCCGCCGCGCTCTTCCCTAACGTCGAGACGGTCGTGGCTGAGCAGGGGGATGGGCAGATGTTCTTCTACCTGGGAGGGGCGGACACAGTGCTGGGAAAGCTGCCTTCACTGTCGTCCGTCACCTTCAACTTGAGGGCCCTTGCCGCCCCCACTACTAGCCTCTTCCTGGTGCCTGAGCCAGTCTCGCTGCTCTCTGTCAAAGGCAGCCCTCTGCGTGTGGTGGTGGGGTGGCGTGTCGATCTGGCCGCCGGCCAGGGGGAAAAGCGCGTTGAGTGGCGTATGTACGGTGTGGGGGATCGGGGCAGACAGGTGATGGAGAGGCGAGTCAGGACACTGCAGATAGAGTTGACCACACTCAGATATGGCCGGACGGTCCAGGGCCTCTCGGCCGCCGAGGCCAGGACCATGTGCCGCACGCTGGCACAGAGGGTCGGCATGGCACTCGACAGCTTCCCTTTGCTGCAGCGAGTGGTGCTGGTGCTGCGTGTGAGGCCACGGTTTTCTTTTCCGCGCATTTTGCGTGACATGGCCCAGGGCAAGTTTGCTGTGTCGGTGGTGGACGGCGTCACCCTAGAGATGACCCGCCCGGCGACCAAAAGTGGGGACGGGGAGGGAGGGGGGCGGGGAGGGGGAGGGAAGAAGGAGAAGAAAGAGAAGGCGAGCCAGGCGGCGTAGGGATGTGGCGGACACACTCATGGACGCGTCCTCTGTCTGCATGTTGGGGGGCGTGAAGTTGGTTTATTGATGCTTGATGCTTCCCTTCCGCTGCCTGTTGCATACACGCTGCATGCAATGATGGGGGAGGGCTCCCCCTCTACCCATATCGTCCTGAGGTGACATCTCATGCCTCAAGGATGCGTTCCTTGTGTTGCTCTTCGGCTCTCTGCATGGCTGCCTGGGCTCTCTGCTGCCCCGAGGCGGGCAGGCGCCCCGAGCGTGTGGCGGCGTGCAGTGCGTCAAAGAGCGAGCGACATGTAGACATATGTAGACATCCTAGAATATGTCATGGGAGGGGTGGTGTGGCTTTTGCGTCATGCTAGAGTTCAGTAGGTGTCCATCTGCATGCACGGCCTTGTATGCTTGTGTCCGTGCGTGAGTGCATCTGTGCGTTTATCAGCTGAGCTAGGTTTCATGATGTAGGCATGGCGACAGACACATGGACAGCACAGCGAAAGGGGCGTGTTGGTGAATGCGTCGAGTCGAGCTACTGGTTGCACGACTGGTGGGTGGTTGTTGGTGTTGCGTGTGTGTATTCGGACGCACCATTGAGATGATTTAATGCGTGCGTCCCACGTGCACGATGCACAAATGCACCCACAAACCCACCCACTCATACACATACTTGCGTTCCCTTAAGATGGCTGCATACCTACCTACCTAGACAACACATATAAGGCACCCCCAGATGCATATAAAGATATGTACAAGACGACACACACGCTGCCTGCCTGCCTGCCTGCACGAAACCTCGCTTGCAGCTGTCTGTAGCGACATCCATGGGATGCCCTCCTCCCTATCCCAATTCGGCCGACCGTTCTGACCAGTGGATAGCCTTGAGTGGCCGGTTGGCATTATGTAAGTCAGTAGACTGTCGTATGTTGAGCCAGGCTCCTTCAGGGCGTAGTTGAGCGTCGTCGCCGATCCAACACTCCTCCCTATCACACACACACAAGCAGAGATTTCACAGGGGAATGTGAGTGTGCGTTGCCTCATTTTTGGTGTGGCTCACTCGAGTCGTATCTGTCTTCTGCAAAGGGGATGGTCTCAGGGTGGACCTTCAACGATAGCCAGGTGGTCCAGTTGTCCACACACCACACCGACCACACCGACCATTCACCCTCTCGTCGATCTATACGTGCCTACGTGTTTGTATTTCTTCAACGGCCATGGGCATGAGATTTTCCATGACCTCGGTGCTCCTGCTGCACCCTCATCCCCACCGTCACCATCAGAGCCCGCGTCATGGACGCCATCGGTTCACAAGGATGCGATGCTGGCAGGCGGCGCAGCGGAGGTCGGCTGGTACCAACCTGGACAGCAAGCAAATGATGCATGCAGCCAGCCGAAAACGATGCCGCATGCATAAGATGCCACACAAGCCTGGCTTGTGATGCCACGAGAGCCCAGGGCAGGCCAATCGACTTAAAAAGCGCCAAGATCTGGTCGTTGTCGGCCATCTCGCCTTGCTGCACGTCTTTGGATTGGTTCCTCCGCAAAAGACATTGCATGGTGGTGGTGGTTCGATTCACTGCGTTTGGCTCCAAGCTCGCCAAAGCTAAGCTCGCAGTTCACAAGTGGCGCCTGAGATCCTCCCTTGTGAGTGAGGCAGGCAGATCTACTGTCAAATCAGTGGTATCTTTGACCGTCTGTCGGCAGTGAGCCCCTCATGGGACGATGGAAGGCATTCTCGATAGGTCAGCACACACACTTTCAGCACAAAGATCAATGGAGCCGCGTGTACGCGTTCGTTGTCCTGCACGCGCCGTTTGTTCAGACAATTCGCCATCAAGCTCGACACGCTGACAAAGAGGGACATTGGCAGCATCTTGTGTGCATGGATCACAGGTAGATTTGCAAGCGTCCAGCGATGCCATGCCATGCATCTCTGAAACGTCCTTCTCTCATTGTGCTGCAGTGTACGCGTCGGTGCTGTTGCTGGCTCTGTTCGGGCCGAGTGTGATGGAGACGCACACCTACTCGGCGTGGCAGTGCGGGGCGCACAAGGCCAAGGAGTTCGACCCCGACAAATGCCAGGCAAGCCACTCACTCATTCATTCACACAAACATTGCCCACCGCCCAGACAGACAGCCACAATGTGTGTGCGTGCGCCCGTCGGTGTGCGCGTGTGGTGGTCAGGGCGTGGATCTGACGCGGCCCGAGTCGGTGTGGTTTCTGAATCTCCACTTCACCCACAAGTACGACCACCTCTTCTACCTCACCGCAAGACTCACCGACAAGCACCACCACAGACGCAGGAGGAGAGCAAGACAGCTGCTGCTACTCCCTGACCCCAACCCTGCCCCCTTCACAAAGAGCAGCAGCAATGCCACTGCTGACGGCGACCATGCTGATGCCGATAATGGTGTGGTTGACGCCCTGCCGTCGGCCGTGAGGCGCCGGACAAGGCTGTTCCCCTCTATCAACGTGAGCGTCGATCAGTGCGTATCTGTTGGGTTGCTGTTCCTGGGTTTACTTTCCCCATGCTTGTGTGCGTGTGTATGTGTATGTGTGTGTAGAGCGAGAGTTTGCCGTCGTTGGTTGAGTCGGTCAGCCACATCAGCTGCGCTAAGGAGAATGTGCACTGCCACAAGGTAGGTGGGCTGGGCTGGGACGGAGAGACCAGATTTGGCACATCACACCCCCAATACGATCTCTCTCTCTCTCTCTCTCTCGTGTGCGTGTTGTCTGCTTTCAGATCGGTTACGTGTGCAAGTTGGGTTTGATCAGGCCCAAACCCAGGCGCATCCCGCCCCCAGCCACCACACGCGCAGGGCCGCACAAGACAAGACGACGAAGAAGGAGGAGCAGGGGGCGGAGAGCCCTCGATACGCCCGACCACCACCACCTCTGGAGGCGGAGAGGGCGGAGACGGCGGATGGCTCCACCTGCAGATAGCGATGAGCAGAACAACAGCAATGACACCGACACTGACAATGACATTGGACAGGGTGAGTCGGCAGAGCTCCGTTGGCGATTGCTTGGGCGGTCCGTGTGTCATTGGTGTGGGTGGGTGGGATGCGCGATGCAGGTCTGCCGCCGCTGGAGGCCCCGGTGCCGTCAGACCCGCTCAAGGAGGGCGGGAGCAATGCGACAGAGGGCCCGCCACTGGAGCCATACCACTTGATCGGCCAGAAGGTGAGAACACAGTCTGTCTAGTGTGTGGCTGTCAAGGGATGTCACGCTGCTGCTGCTGCTGCTGCCCTTTGTGGTGGTGATCGTCTTCAGGTTGAGAGGGTGGTTTGCTTTGACCACAAGCAACTGGTACGGTAGGCAGGCAAAGAAGCGGGAGGGCCCGGCCAGGCCAAATGCAATTCTGTGCGTACTTGACTGTTGTGTGTGTCCATCTGTGTCCCCCCCAGTGTGAGCCGATCGTCGTGCTGAACACGCACCAGTCCGAGTACAGCTCATTCAACATCACTTTCAGACTCGTCAACACCACACAGGTAGGGGAGCAACTAAGCATGGGGCATCATTCCGGCCACCGAGCTGTCTGGATGCAGGAGCTGGATTGGGTCGGCGACGTCGTGTTTGACCTGGTGTTGAAGAACGGCTACTTTGCCGTGTACGAGGCCGTGTGCAAGGTCATCTTCCTCTGCATCACGGGACTCGCACTCCTGGTCTTCCTGCTGCAGGTCGGGTCGGTGGTGGACAGACAGACAGATACACACACACACACGGACAGACAGATTGATGGCTGTCGTCCACGTGTGCAGATGAATGAGCTGCCTGTGGTTCACTGGAATGTCGAGCAGCGCTGGGTGGTCTTCCTCTTATTCGTATGACGCCACACACACACATCGAGGGGAGGGAGGACCGCAATAAACCTGGAAGCCAGCGTCTCTTGTGTGTGTGTGTGTCGTTTGGTTTGTGAGTGTCTGATGGGGTTCAACGATCCGACCTTCATCTTGGTCTTTGTGCTCGAGTCACAGCTCTTCATGCGAATCGGAATATTCCTGCGGGTGAGAAAAGCTTTCTGAGCCACAACACATCCAGACACCCCACCCCCGTGTGCGCGTGGTACGGTTCTCGGTGTGCATCTCTGCCAGGTGACGTTCTTCTGTGCGTTGCTGGTGTTTTGGCTGGTGGTGTTGGAGGGCATCGCATCAGAGGCCAAGCCAAGGGGACGCATGTGCCTCAAGCTGTGCTTTGCCGGTCAGATAAGGACAGACCCAGCCGACCACCCACCCAGCGCTATTCTGTGCTGTTGTCGGATGGATGGATGGATGGATCAGCGAACATCTGGGTGGCGTCGTCGGTGTACTTTCTGTACACGGCGTGGCAGGAGACCAACCACCCCTTCCACCTCTTCCGCGAGGACATTGTCGCCCTCTGGCCCTTCCAGCTCTGGCTCCTTCTCTCCGGAGGCGTGTACGTCATCTGGCTGCTCTTCCTCGCAATCAGGGCATTCACCGAAATCAAGTCAACACAACACGGCTGCTGTGCGTGTGGATGCGTGTGGAGACGGTGTGTGTGTGTGTGTTTGTTTGTTTGTGCAGGTTGCTGCAGTATCGATTCAAGCTGCTGTATTTCCTCCACCTTGTGAACATCATCGCCCTCTTCATCGCCGCACTCACCGGCAGCGCTGGACCAGTTCCGAGGACAAGTGGGCTATGCGCAGAGCGCACACACGCACGCACGCACAAACGCCCAAGCATATCAAATCATTTGTTATGGACCTTTGTGTGTCAGCCTTTCAGTTCATGGCGGTACAGGCCTTGCTGAACTTCTACCTGTATGCCCTGGCGGCCTTCTACGTGCCCGCCATTGACGCTACAGGCACGCGACCGACCCGCACTCACACACACGCCTGCACATAGCACCCCCTTGTATTTGTGTGTGTGTGTTTGTGTGTTGTGGTCAGCTGGCCACCACCGGGAAGTGGAAGAGGAGGCGCGGGAGATCATGAGGGACCTTTACGGGTGCCTGGGGGG
>CDMY01000502.1:1280-19909 GCA_001179505.1 Vitrella brassicaformis | reverse complement strand
TCGACAGACACACACAGGTCGCAAGCACAACACTATTGAATGCTGCTCCCCTGGCTGACGCCTGCATCCAGGTGTTTCCTTACCAGGCCATCGAGGATGGTGTTTGACTCTCTCACTTGATCCTTGATAGCATGACCCAACTGAAGCAGCAGCAGCAGCAGCAGCAGCAAGAGAGAGAGAGAAACCAACAGAACAGAGTCCAAGGCTGTTTGCTTGCGTGTATGTGTGTGTGCGCGCGTGTGTTTGGGCACCTCTTTGAGTGTGGAGACTTTGCCCTCCAGGTCTTCGATGTATCTGTCATTCTCCTGCTCCATCATGGCCTCGGAGTGGTGCGCATACCTCTCCTGCTCCTGGTCGCGCCGCTTCGAGTAATTCGAAAACAGAGCGGCGCGCTGGTCGACCTCGAACCTGCACACAACCACACACCAAAGCAGCGTTCAGAAGAAACCGACAGGCGCCGTGTGGGAGTGGTTGTCCCTCCCTCCCTCTCTGTTACCTGTTCGCCATCCTCTGCTTGAAGACGTTTCTATCGGTCATACAGCAGTGCTCATCAATAGCTCACGCTCCGCAGCACAAAGCAAGAATATCACACCTTCCCTGTTGGCCCACGTCAGATTCAAGCTCGCAAATGAAAGCAGCGATGAATATCCTCCTGTTTGCTGCATCTGCCCTCTGCGTGCTGCGTGTTGCGTGTTGCGTGTCCGGGTTGCATGTTAGGGTGCGTGTTTTCATGTTGGACAGACCGACAGGGGACTTGGCCGCTAGGCCGCCTAGGGTGCTCCCTGAAACCGAGGCTAAAGCAGCGATGAATGAAGCCATCAGCAAACAGACGACGATGAAGAACACACTTGCATACTCACTCCGCCACACGCCATGATCACTGCCGATAATGGATGTGCCAGCCCTGTCAGTGTCTGGGGCAGTGAGCCAGATCAACACGTGAGCACTGACCGGCTGACCGACTTGTGAGCTGACATACAGAGATGGGAAGGGAGGCACTTTCTCATGCACTTATCGTCGTTTCCATCTGGAGACTCATCCGTTCACTTTGTCTGTGTGTGTGTGTGTGTGTCGCTGCAGGCATGTTTGATTCATTCCCGGCGATGGCGGGCGGTAAGCCTTCGACTGAGCCTTCAGTTGCCGAAGCGAGAGATGAAGACCCTCTGCCGGACAAGCTTGCCGTTCTGGTCAAAGTTGTCTACCAAGAAACCGGCTCTAGAGTGGCGACAGAGGACTTCAAGCTGTCTGATGATACGACGCTGGGTGGCCTCCTGAGAGAGGTCGCCGGTCGCATTCAGCCAATATACGAGAGAAAGGGGTCGTCTGTCACGGGAGGGGAGCTCAAGTGCAAAGACGACAGCCTGGAGGACGACCGACTTAAGCCCGTCAGGTAGGTGGACACAAACCGTGTGTGTGTGTGTGTTCGTCGCGTTCGTGTCTGTATGTGTGTGGACGCCTTGTTGTGTGCCTTTCTGCCTGTCAGAGAAGTTTTTCAAGATCTGATCGATGCTGGCGAAGACATCATCATCATGGTCGAGGCGCCGTTGGTGCAGCCCATAGGTGAGGCAGGCAGCCACCGAGGCGAGTGGTTCATCTGCCCTTTGTGGCTGCATATGGCTGTCATGTTGTTGTGCTAGCAGAGACGGTGGGGCAGCCACGACAGCAGCTGGGAGGACAGCGGCTGCAGCGCAACACAAAAGCGATGATCCCTTCGCGGCGAGAGCTCTCGGCCCTCAGCGGCGGCCGCAGCTTATTCAGCAGACCTTATCGGCATTCAGAATTGAGGCAGCCGCTACTACGGCCAACACAGCATTCGCCCGGTGCTTCCTCGCACTAGCGGATCGGCCTGCGGCACCTCATAGAAGGGGACGGCACACAGCGACAGACACTTTGCCGGTACGTTGGCATGGCGAGCGACACACACACATCTATGGTGCCATCCAAAGCATGTTGGTGTTTGTCTGATTCGACAGGTCAACTGTGCACGGCTCCAAGTACGGCGATCTCCTCGATTGTGTGGGCGACAACCAGCGCCTGGTGTTGATCATCCGCAAGGACCCCTATGTGTTCGGCGTGTACATCAGTGACGGCCTGGGGGAGAGAGAGTGTGGCCCTGCGGTGTTGGAGGTGCTAGGTGGTGGAATGAGCCCTTGTTTCTCCCCCACCTGCCCCCGCGGTGGCCGGCTGTCTGCCTGCCAACCTGGCTGTGCTGCGTGTGGTGACGAGGTGTGAGGGGTTGCCTGTCTGTCCGACCGCCCCATCTCATGTGCCTCTTCTCGTCCGCTGCATTCTCGTGTGTGCGCGATATATGCTTTTCTGTCTTTCATTCTCTGGTGGGTGGAGCCTCTCTGGCTGGCCCGTGCGTGATGAGATGAGAGCTGAGACTGAAGAGTAGATGTGAACTGACGCGAGCAATTGTGGCGTTGGCAGTGGTCCTTCAACACATGGAGCAAATTGTCCGACTCACTCACACACCCACTCACTGTCCACCGAGAAATCTACAGCTCCCCCAGCAGCTACCCTTCATCTAGCAGCCCCCCTTGACTCAGTCACCCGCACTCACACGCGGGCCTTCTTAGCGCGCTGGTCGGTGGTGTTGTGAGCTGTGGGGTCGTGCTTGCGCTTCCTCCCCTCTCCAGCCGGGCTGCTTGTTGGCGGGGGCGAATCCGTTCTGCACACATACGTATGTGCACGGAGGAGTAGAGAGAGAGAGCATTTGTGCAGGTACGTACAAGAAATGTGTCTCTTTGTGCTGACCTCAGCATCCGCCAGAACCGAGACACGGCACTGGCGACTATGCCCGATAGTTCGCCCACCACAGCGGCGCCCACCCCCTGCCACCCCCCAGCACCATCCTCCTGGCCGCTCTGAGGCTCCTGGTGCTGCCCCTGGTGCTGTAGCTGCTGCTGCTGCTGCTGCTGGCGAGGTGTGGGTGGGGCCGTGTGCAGGGTGGGAGGGGCCGGACGGGTGGGGAGGGGGGCGGGGCGACTGATCAATCAATGGACATAAGAGGACAGGGGAAGGTGCACATGGCTGTCCATGGCTGTCCATACGCTGTGATGTGATGGACGTGTCAGCGTACCTCTCGGCAGCCAGCTCTTTCATGGCGGCCGACACAGAGGCACCCACGAGCCTGCCGACGTTGGGTCTCTCGCTCACGCCACCGAACTTCTTGGGTACGCCAGTGAGCTGTCTGGTGCGAGAGCTTGTCGAGCGCCCCTCCACACGAGCGAGATGGGGGTACTGGTCACTGATGGATGGATGGATGTCAATCAGCACACACAAAATAAATGAGACACGTCATGAATCGATTGACGTGTGTGCTGGTGGGGTGGATGTGTGTGGTGTGTTATGACCGACATGTTGGACAGGTACACCAGCTGCAGTGCAGTAGAGACAAGGAAGCCAAGAATAGAAACCACACAGACAGAGACGCAGATAGTGGTGTGAGTCCGTTGTGGTGCGTGTAATCGTGTGCTTACGTCTGGGAGCATCTTGGCTATCTCACGGGGGCCCAGCTGGGCTGGCGGGGCGATCTCGCCCTCCTTGCACCGCACGGCCATGTCAATCGCCGGCCGCTCCCCAACGCACACCGCTGCTACACACGTGATATCGTCGGGCTGAACACACACACGTACGCAGCCATCCATCCATCCATGTGTGCAGGGAGTGAGGTGAGTGTTGCTCTGACCTTCCCGCCCAACATGCTGGCGTCCTGCCTCAGACCCAGCGGCGCACTCAGTCCCATCTTCGCCACTTCCCGCCTCGCATGAGCTCGCGCTTCCAGTGTGAAGGGCGACAGGATGTCCCTCATGATACTGCACTGGTACGCGGCCTTGACCAGAGCATCAGATACGGCCTCACTCACGGCGATGGGGCTGCTGCTGTTGCTTCTAGTGCCGCGTGTGGCGGCCGTATGCGTGCTGTTGATGATGCGGGCCACTTGGTGCTGGAACAGGTTGTCCCACAGCCCGTCCGAGCCCATCACCACTATGTCGCCCACACGGATGCGCACGGTCTCCTCACTCATGAGCTCTCTCAGACTCTCGGGTGTGGCCGGGGCGAAGGGGGCGTCGCGGGACCAGTGGGTGTGGTAGCGGCCCGGCACCTCCCACGGCACGCGACTCACTTGCCTGTCAGCCAACACGCAGACAGGAATCAGCCACAATGAATGGATGGGCATGTTTGTGTGTGGCGTGGGAGGACAGCCTGTGCAGGCAAAGGAACACTTACGCCGGGCAGTTGAACGTGTCGTGCGGTCTGAAGTGGGTCGTGCGGGAGCGGTAGATCTCGACGAACTTGCCTCTCTCGCCCTCGCGACGGTACACGCTCACCCTTGAGTCGCCGATGCACGCGACATCCAGGTTGGTGCCGTGGACGGTACACAAAACAGCAGTCGTAGACCCCCTCAACCTGACGCAGAAACAAACACACAGAGCCAACAGCGATGGGATGGATGGATGGATGGATGGAGGAAGGTCTTACTTACCCGGAGCTTCTGAGCCCCGAAATGCCCTCGGAGAGCACCGTGGCTGCTCGCGTGTGGGTTTTGCTCTGGTAGCCGGCCTCCGTGATGTGCTTCTCGGCCTTGTTGCACTCCATCGCCAGCCTCTGCAACGGAAAACCACACAGGTCGACGCATCGAAACGATATCCATGGACAATTGATGCAGTGATCACTGCAGATGCATCCCCACTGGATGCATCCATCCATCCATCCATTCCATCCATCCAAATGCATCTGCCACTGCATCTCACCGACGAGAACGCCTTTGGATCACAGCCCGGAACTCCCGCCACCCCGCTGACCCCGTCATAGACCCCCATGGCCGTGGTGGGATGGAAATAACTATCGTGGCCGCCGTTCTGTTTTGAAATCACCCGCGCCGACGGACAGAGGAGCAGCTCCGCCGGGCTCCGATGCAGGACAGAGGATGCAGCCTTCTCCATGCTGTCGACAGAGAGCAAACGGGACGGCTGCAACCAGCCAAGAGCGACACGACAACTCCGCGAGCTCAGATCTTGAAATCTCGAGTCGGATCGAGGACGTTGGTGGTGGTTTCGTTTGTGGGGTACTTCAAATCTCGAGTATCGTGGGGATCGAGGACGTTGGCAGTGAATCAGTGATGGATGTACGTGGGTTGAATGAAGCCCCCTCTGTCAACACGCACCTCAAGACATGCACTCCCATGCGCTCTCATGCAAGCAATGATGCAATGGCTGCTCTGATCCGCTACGCGATCCGCTATCACTGCTGCTCTTTTCACACCTCCCGCCAATTACCACCATGCAGTCATGCTGTTCATCCAATAGACGGGCAAAAATTACCGGGCCGCCGCGCTGTGGGAAAGCGCCCGTCATAGCCCCACCGCACCCGTGGTGTGACAAATCGCTGATCGGCTGAGGTGCTGGCGACGAGTATCTTTCTGATTGGCGCAGCAGAAGCCATCCCCCACCTCAGTCGGAAAGCGACCCAGCCCCACGACGACAGACACATGCTGGTCCCCCCCACCCACACTGACCCGTCTGATGTCTGTCTGTCTGGTACATGGTATCCCCTGTCTGTCTGTCTGTCTGTCTGTCTGTCATGTGTGACGTGACTAGCCTCCCCGCCAAAACGCAGACCGACCCAACTCACTCACAGCCATGCATCGCCACATTGACACCATCCACGCACTCGCCCCCGCCCACATCCGTGTCTGTCTTCACATCGTCCATCACTGGTGTGCGCATGTCATGTCGTTGAATCGCCTCGATCCCGATCCTTTTCAAAAACACCGCCAGCAGCCACACTGTATACGCAATGGATGGCATCACTCGACAAAAACCTTTCATTCATTCAGACAGACAGACAGACAGACCTATTTCTAAGTGAGTGTTGGTGCGATCATCGAGTACACAGTCAGTCAGACAGACAGACAGCTCACCAAGCAGGGCGTCCATGCACACAAACAAGACGGCAGGCAGTCAGGCACACACAGGCAGGCAGGCACGCGTCAAACCAAAAAATTATCAGCGCCTGACGTGTGTGGGTATGGGTGTGTGGTGTGGGTGTGGTGTGGTAGTGCGATGACTGATAAGTGGTGAAGACGGTAAGCCGAGATACACAGGTGGACCCGGAGGCACTCAGGATCCATCCATCAGAGAGTGTATGAGTCCATTTAGTGTGTGTATGGGTGTGGTGTCTGTGTGGTCCAGTCGGTGTGTGTAGTGTAGCGTACTCAGCAAGATACAGTCAGAGGGGAGTAGCTACAAAATTCACTGCCCCCGACGTGGGAGCAATGTTGCGATTGTACGCACACGCACACCCATGGCGGTAACGATCAACCAAGACAAGACAAGACTAGCGATGCATCAGGTACGCGCTATGCTGCCCATCAGCCAACCAATCAAGCTAAGCAGTCAGCAGCTCACCCCATCCATGGACACACCATGACGACAGGGAGGGAGGGAGGGAGGGACATGCAGACACGCACACACACCACAGGCAGCAAACACGCAGGCGGGAGGGAGGCCCACAAATACAGGGTTTGCAGAGAAGATCGTCGATACACAAATATGACAAATGCACACGTTCAGGCGGGCAAAGAGTAAAACATCGTAGGTGGCAGAAAGACTACTCAGGAAAAACCAAATCCCACTGGCCGGCCGTCCGCGTGCGTCCCCCTCTCTCGCTGCCCTGTGCCGCACCACATCCACCCATGCATTGCATTCACGACGAAGACTGCGCACAGGAGAGGGCGACCCACTGGCGAAAAAAATGCTCCACCAAGATGCTCGCTGCAAACCGATAGAGACAGACAGACAGACCCATACGATTGACTAAAACTAACCACACAGCACAAATACGGACTGCACACGCACAGCGGCTGATCGATCTGCCGGTCTACATGTGCGAATGAATGAAGATATGTAGCGTACAGTGCACACACAAGACGACACAGCGTGGAGCACAGAGTACAGAGAGCCTACAGACAGACAGACTACCAGCAGGGAATGAAAAGGGGGAGGGAAGAGCACACAGGCACACACGCGACACCCATCACTCGATGCCCACAGCACAGGGCACCCAACCACCCCACCCAACCTCCAATCCATCCTCCTCTCTAATTCTGCAGCCCCTTGCGGCTGGCTATCTGTCTATTCTGTGTGTACAAGGCAAGTCTGCCGCCCCGCCAGCCATCCATCCAGGCAATCAACAGCCAGCCATCTACTCACCACTTCTCTCTGTCGAGCACGAGAGTCGCAGCAACCAACCAACCAACCAACCAATCGTTCGTTTCTTCCTTCAAAACCACCCATGGTACATCAGCCGCCCGGCTTGCCCTCTCCATTCACAGCTGCTCGTGTCGGTGTATGGGTGTGTTTGGCGCCGACATGGGCCACAGCGACGCGCAACTCTCGTCAAACGACGGGATGCACATGTACGGCATCCCCACAGCCACAGCCGCACTCACCACAGGCGCCACCCCCTCACCCTCCCCATCCCCTCCCACCTTGGCCCGCTTCCCGAACAGGTCATCCTCCCCGCCCTGCTGACCCTCCTCACCGCTGCTGTCAGCATCATCCCGCTTCCTCTTGCCACCAACACCACCCTCATGCTGGTCGTGCCGATCCTCCCCTGGCTGCTGCTCCTCCTCTTCCTGTGGCGCCTCCATGGTCGGCGGCATTGCCGGCAACTCAGGCAAGCCGGTGAGCGACGCGTCTGCTTCTGCTGGTGGGCATCCGCTCGTCAGCAGTGCCAGGACGGTGTGCACGACGGCGGGGTCCAGCTGAGTGGGGTAGTCGAGTGGGATGGGCTCGATGTGGATGGGAGCTGTGGTCGGGTGGATGACGTCGGAGGGTGAAGGGGTGGCGGGTGTATGTGGTGTAGGTGGCGTGACTGGCGTGACTGGCGTTGGCGGAGAGGGAGAGGTAGGAGAGGGAGGGTTGGGGGTGGGGGCGGGGGCGGGGGAGGGGGATGGTGGCGACTGCGCTGCGGCTTGCCGTCGTCGTCGCTTGCTCCTGGACTTGGTCATGAGGTAGTAGCGGTTCTTGATGCAGTTGGACGACCGTCCCAGCTCGCGGGCTATCGTGCTCCACCTACCGTCGATCACACAGAGACAAACAACACCGTGCCGATTGTGTGCGTGTGGCTGGCATGCGGTGAGATTTATATTGGCTGGCTCCACCCCCCCGCACAGGTACTTGTTTCCGATTTCCTGCTGTCGCTTGAGGATGTACTGGTCCTCCTCGTCGGTGAGGTCGCCGTACTTGAGGGCCGGGTTGAGGTAGTTGACGAACCGCTCGCGGACCTGCTTGCCGCTGCGGCAAATGCCTGGACCAACCAACAGCACAACCCGCATTCCTGCCGTCTGTCTGAGTGCGTTGTGTTTTGTCAGTTACCTACCGGTGATTTTCTCGAGTCGGGTGGCGACCTCTGTCCAGGTGCAGTTGCTGACGTGTGTGTCGCCCCCGATGCCCCCGCACTCGGCCAGCAGCTCCAGGGCAATCGGCCGCAGGTGTGTGTCCTCCTCGCTCCTGAACGGAAACGTGGCGGGCTGCCGACGAGCGGGACGCGGCAGGGGATTCTCGAGCTCACGCCACCTGACCAGATACACGACACACAAACAACAAGGGAAAGTCACGTGTGTGGCACTGCCACTGTGCTGTGGCAGAGGTCGCTTGCCTGTCGAGGCATTCTGTTTCGGTCCTGAGTGGGAACTTGATGGCGATGTCGGCCCAGGTGAAGGTGCCGGTGGCAGCGAGGAACCTCAGCTGACGGTCCTCCACGGCCGTCCAGGGCATTCTGGAGCCCTCGCCATTCAGCAGACCCTTCAACGCCTGCTGCAAGGCGGGGTCCACATACACGACGTCCATCCCGGCAGCTGGCTGGTGGCCCGCCCCCGCAGAGAGGGGAGAAAGAGACGCAGCTGGGGATAGCGGGAGGGCAGACAGGGCAGAGCAGGAGAGCTGTACAGGCAGCCCGTCAGTCAAGTCCGAGCCGCCTCTTCGAATTCGCAAAGGTATTTCTCCAGGCCGCAGAGGAGGGCAGACTTGGTGGGGTGGGGACTGCTTGGCCGAGGAAACGATCTGCAAAGCTTGCAAACGGCAGTTGCGAGCTTAAACATGCAGGAGATCTCTGTTTTGAGTCGTGATAAAAGTCACGCTTGTCACTCTTGGATGAGCCCATCGTCGGGCTGATCTTCGTCTTAAGACGATGGCGTGCAGCCGCTTTGAGTACGTCAAGACGTTCGAGCATGACCCGCCAATCCTGCCCAACTGCTGGTTCGTCGTGCGACTCGACGGAAGGGCCTTCACTGAGTCAGTCACCCGCACACGCACAAACATACGCACACGAGAGGCAACGCATCGTAGATCACTCATTGTCTGAGACGTTTCGGATGTGTGTGCGCCTGTGTGTTCATGCAGGTTCACCGCTCGTCACGGCTTCGAGAAGCCCAACGATCCCCGCGGCCTGGCGCTCATGACCCGCGCGGCTGCAGCAGTAGTGAACAAATTCAACGAGATCGTCCTGGCCTTCGGCGAGTCGGACGAATATAGGTCAGTGGCAGCCACACAACGCGGACCGTTTTGCCATCGGCTGTTCTCTTCTCTCCGTTGTATGCCGCGTATCGCAGTTTCCTTTTCCGGCGTGACACGACCCTCTGGGGCAGACGCATGAGGTGAGATCCATGTGGACACACCCGGCGAAATGTGACAGCCGTCTTGACTTCATTTCCCCTTCTGTGTGTGTTGGTGTTCGTTACCTCAGCAAGATCCTCACGAGTGTGGTGTCGCTCTTCACGGCCGCCTACGTCTTCTCGTGGAACGATGTGTTCGGCCGCCCACGGGACGGCAGCGATGGTGGGGAGTGTGGTGCTGATGAAAGCGGGGCTGAGGGCAGCCGCCTTCAGTGCTGCCCGTCGTTCGATGGGCGTGTGGTGTGCTACCCCTCAGAGCAGAATGTGCGCGACTACTTCAGCTGGCGGCAGGCTGACTGTGAGCATCTAGAAGAGACAAGGAGAGAGTGTCTGTGTCTGTGTGTATGTCTGTATGTCTGTATGTATACATTGCAGGTCACGTCAACAACCAGTACAATACGTGTTTCTGGAGCCTCGTCAAAGCGGGCGAGTCGCGCGAACAGGCTTATGAAACCCTCAAGGTGAGCCGCAAGCACGTGTGGATGGGCTATTGGCAATCCCGTAGCCATGTCCGTGTCTGTCTGTGTCAACCAGGGCACCCACACGGCCGCCAAGAACGAGCTGCTTTATCAGCGATTCGGCATCAACTACGCCAAGCTGCCCGCCATCTACAGGTACGCTGTGGCAACAGCCGGCAGCCGATGCTCCATTTGTCCATCATTTCCATGGGTCTACTCTTCTACCAACGCAGGAAGGGGACCATCATCATCCGAGACCCGGCAGGCCGCAGCGGCAGGCGGAGAGAGCAGAGGACGGCACAGGCAGACGGCGGTTGTCATGAGAAAGATCCACCGGCTTCTGCGGCTGCCACGAATGGTCCTCCAGAAGAGCCGTCAGGGGGCGATGAGGACGCAGGCCGAGACAAGGCCACCTATCCAGGGTCAGCCTGCCGAACAGATGGTTGTTGGCCGGCCGATGCATCTGGGTGTCTCGGTGTATGGTGTGTGCGCAGGCTGTGGGTCTTGCATGAGGACCTGATAGGCGACAGGTTCTGGGAGGCCTTCCCACACATCCTGGACCCGCCAGCCGGCAAGGCAGCAGCCAAGAACAAGACATAGACAGATAGCTTGATCTGTCAGCCAGTCAGTCAGTCAGTCAGTGAGTCAGTCAGTGAGTCAGCTGATATGGGAGCAGATCTATGCATGGCCCTAGAGGCACCCGTCGACGTCAGACAACATCTCCTCAGTCGAAGTAGGCACGCCTCGAGCGAGACAGAATGAGTGGATTCTGTCTCCTACTTGCTGAGGAGCAGTTCTCTGACGTTGGGTGGGTGGCTGGATGTACTGTACACAGCGGCGTGGCATTATGGTGCCTGCCTCTTCTGTCTGCTCATGACAAGCCGAAAGTGCACGAGCCCTTCGTCGCAGTGAGAGCTGCAGACGGGCCGAGCGTCCAGCGATGGCGGATACTTAGGACAGTGAGCCTGTCGATTGGCCGATGAACTGGATTGGCCGATGAACTGCACGTCGACGCGGCCGGCCGGCAGAAAGGCAGGAGCGACACGTGCAATCAATTCAATGGCTTACACAGAGTCTTGATACATCTGTCATCCATTCACACCAAATGTGGGACGGCAAGCTAGGGGGCGTCTCAAGCAACGCCCAGAAAATCTCGACGACTTCAATTCTTTCCGCAATTCTCGACGGCAGAGACGGGAAATGGTTTGATCTCTGTTTCCCCGTGACAGCAGCAGTCCCAGTCCATCAGCAGCAGCTCAGCCGTTTCGTCGCAGCAGCTCAGCGAGAGGAGGAGGCCACAGCGATGGCTAGCGACCCATCAGGGCCACCTCAGCCACCGGCCATCCTTCGTCTGAAGAGCGGGGACGATATCGAGCTGCCCATAGTCCTCGGGAGCGGCACAAGGGCCACAGTCACGGCCGGCCTCGTCAATGGGGAGTGGACGGAGTTTAAGATAGCGGCGCCGCCGGAGGGGAGCCAGCAGGTCTCACGCTCCATCTGCAGGGAGATGGAGGCGGAGAGAGCGACCATGGAAAGGCTGCAGCAGCGGCAGAGGGAGAGGAACGAGAGGGGGCTCTTCCTCGACGTCTACGAGTATGCTGGCCCCTCAGACGGCGCGGACTTCCGCGCCAGCCCATCCGCCCCGCCACAGCAGTGCGTGTACCTCGCCGAGGAGGTCATCAACGACCCCCCATCCGCCAACACACATGTGTCCTTATCCGACCTGCTATGCACAACCTGGCGGCCATCTCGGCGGCCCACCCGCCCACACAGCCGGCCGACCAGAAGGCCATGGGGATGATTGATAAGTTGTTGACGACAGTGAGGGCGTTGCGTGAGGGAGTGAGGGGGCATAGGAGGGCACTCGACGACTACGACACCGTGCTCCTCGACCACTGCGTGAATAACATCTACGTGCGTAGGATCGCCATGGGTAAGGCTATCAGTGACACGCAGACAGACCATTACAGACGCGGAGAAATGGGATGACCGCACTTTGGCTTATGTATTGTGTGTGGTTGGTGTGGTGTTTCTTTGCCCGCCTGCCTCAGGTGGCGGCGTATCTGACCGGGCCGGTGTGCTGTTCATCGACCACGACAATACGCTGCACGGTCGCCAACCCGGCCCCCTACTGCGCCGCAGCGACGGCACCATCCCCTCACCCCCATACCCCCAGAAGGCGGCCCTCGCCCCGCTCTCTTCGGCCGCCGTGGAAAAGGAACAGCAGCTGCCTATCAACACACACTTCTGCGGGCCGCCAGAGCAGTTGCTCCACTGGTAACCGCCGGATCTACCTGGCCGACGAATGGGTAATGTGGGTGGACCCCTTCTTGAGGAGTGAGGAGCGGGAGGTGCGGGGGGCAGACGGCCAGGTGTCTCGCTGGGGTCGTCAAAATCGTTACCTACATTTTATATTCGGCAGAGACATATCTCTACGGTCCTTTGCCCAAGAGATTACTTGACGGCCGAGAGCATCTGGATGCGAGCGTTTGAATGGCGTACAATACATGGTACACACACAGACGGAGGGGCACGTGAAGGGTTGATGAATCCGCTCATGCCGTCGCAGGATTATCAGACGCAGAAGGCGCAGAGCCAGGCCACCGAGAGCGGCACAGACAAGACCAAGGCCAGCAGGGGTCTCCGCGTGCTGGGCTTTTCATGCTAGGCGGGCAAGGGTGCGGAGGAGAGCAAGGCTGAGTCCGAGGCCAAGAGGGAGGGTAAGAAGGGCGGGGCGTTGTTTGGGTTTGGGTGCTGCGGCGGCTGGGAGGCGGTGAAGGAGAGGGATACCGAGATAGCGGTGGGTAAGGGTGAGGACAGCAGCAACGACGAGTGGGATGACGATGTCGGCGGGGATGAAGCCATCTGCCTGAAGCCCAACAGCAGCACCGTCATCGCGGCGACCAAAGGCAGCAAGGATGGCAGGGATTGCAGGGAGATAGCGCTGCACATGCATTATGCGGTATGCGCACAGACGAAAGAGTCTACATGCACAGAAGAGAGATCACATTCGCATTGCATGCAGAATCGTTGCCTACATTTTATATCTGGCGGAGACATGAATTCATCATTTCGCACCACATCGCACGATGTGTCGGCACAGGGACATGTCTAATCATGACGAAAGTCGGCAATGGTACAGACGCTACACAAATCATACATAGA
Source organism: Vitrella brassicaformis (assembly GCA_001179505.1). Taxonomy (NCBI): domain Eukaryota; family Vitrellaceae; genus Vitrella; species Vitrella brassicaformis. The sequence continues at coordinate 6,604 of CDMY01000502.1, read as the reverse complement.
TGGAATCATACATATATGTGTTGTGTGTTGTCCTTTCCACACAGGTTGTTGGCGAGCCATCGGACGGGTCATCGACACAGGACTCCCCACGGCCCAAAGCACTTGACTCACCCCCCAGCGATGCCCAGGCCACACCTCCCGTCGCCTTCTCCAACCCATTCTCAAATGTGCTGTCCAGCGGACCCCCACCCCCACCCACCATCGTCGCGGACGACGTCGTGCCGGTGGGTCACGGCATGACGTTGGAGTGTGGGCGGGCACTCACCGGCGGCAGGGGTGAATTCACCCTTGTTATGTTTTTTTTTTGCAAGGGCGCCAGCACAACAGCAGCCGTCATGAAGTACATTACCCATGACCAGAGAGGCTCGGGCAGGGACCATGTGCGTGAGCTGTACAACAGCCTGCAGAGCGAGGTGGGCCGTCTGCCCGATGCCAACACGGCCCTGAAGATGGTGCCCCAGCTGGGCAGCACACAGCCAGCAACAAGCAGCACACGTGCCGTGCCTGATGTCCTGGCGGCCGCCGTCCGTCCGGTGGTCAGCGAGGACGGCGAGAAGATGGTCGGCACGGGGTATGCCTTATCATGACGAAAGTCGGCAACGGTGCGGAGACCTACATGCATACATACATACACACGCTGTGAATCCATCCATGAATGTGTACGTATTGCACTTGTGCACTCAGGTGTGTCGCCCCCGTCCCGCCGCCCCACTGCTAAAGCCCACGCTCGCGGTGAACACCATTTGAGCCACCCTGGCACTTCATGATGCCAAGACGACCCACAACGACTGTCACCCGGGAAATGTGGTGCTGGCGGACGGGGGGAATGGGGAGGCGGGCATGATTGACTTCGAGTCCGCCCTGAACAATCGCCTCGGCCCCCCGTGCACCACTGTGGGCAACACGCAGGCGGTCTTGGAGGGGCGGGCACTGCGCGATAAGTGGTGGACTACTACGGCGACCTGGTCGGCACGGCGTGCTGCCTGCTGCCGCTCTGCTGTGACGATTCCATGCTGGGGGGTCAGTGGCCCCGGATGCAAGAGGTCAGATCAGGGGCGTGCTGGCCAAGTGTGAGGGAGGGCAGCTCACCACCTTGGAGGCCGTCAAGGAGACATACACCCAGGCCATCCACAGCATCCACACCGGCGCCCTGACCAGCATCGACAACGACGAGCGGCTGACACCGGCCACCCGCGGGATCGCCCAGAAGACGGCTGGCCTGTTCCGCGATGTGTGTGTGGGGCATGCCCAGGGCGTGGCTCCGGAGGAGCTGAGGGAGATGATGGCCTCATACTGCGACGACACCACGACAGGTGTGTCGAGGCACTTGGCACCGTCAATTGCACAAAGCATGTGTGCATCTCTGCCGTGTGTGTTCGGCTGTGTGCAGAGATGACGCGCATTGCCAAGGAGTGGCCCGACTACTGCCAGACACCAGAGCCGAGTGAGCACAGCACGCACGTGACTGCAAAATTGCGTTACTGGCACCACAATACAAGCCGTACAACACACACCTCTGTCTGTGTGTCTGTGTGTGTGTTGTCAGCTGAGTACGAGGCCATGATGGAGGCCCTGGGCGTCTCCCTCTGATGCCCACCATCACCATCACCACCACCATCCGACCCCCTGTCGCCTTGTGTGTGTTGCATTCGTGTTTTGAGGGAGGGAGAAGCGAGGAGGGAGGAAGGGAGCGGGAGAGAGACAAGGTCATAGCTTCAGTTGGTGCTTTGGGGCAGAGAGGGGGGCAACGAGTAGCGCAGAGGGTAGCAGACAGACAAGAGCCAAGACAACACCACACACCACACATCACACTAGAGAGGTCCTCTGCGCGAGTGGCGTGGTCGGCCGCTCATCATATTGGGTAGCCACGTCGATGACCAAACGACACATGTATTGGCGGCAACCGTCACATGTGTCGTTTTTTTCTTCTTCTTGCCTGGCTGTTAGTGGCCAAGTGTGAGGGAGGGCAGCTGACCACTATGCAGGCCGTCGTCAGAGAGGAATGGGGAGGCGGGCATGCACCAGGTAGCCATTTACGACATCTACACGATCGCCGCGGCGACGAGCGCTTGACAACGTCAGGATCGTTGCCTACATTTTATATTCGCCAGAGACATTACTCTAGAGCCCACGTTGCGACTGGCACGATGAAGGTGAAGATCGCCTAATGCTCGGAATGTGGCTGGGTGACGCAGCAGGCCCGTCGTATGCTGGTGAGTTAATTGATGCTTGTAACACATTTTTTGTCGGCTGCGTGCGCGGCTCTGTGTTGACTCGCTCGGTGACTTCATGCTGCAGACGTGCAAATATTTGTACACTCACGAAAACGGATACGGTTGATGCAGTTGCATTCACTGCACATGTACGTGTGAGTAGTTCGACTGACGTGTGTGCCATCACGCATTTTTCCTGCTCATGCTTCGGGCACCCGGTGCACCTACCCTACCCGTCTTTTGCACACCGACACCAGGGACTGCGGCAGCTTAGCACAGGAAGACGAATACGCACTATTACCTGGCAGCCAGGAAGACGGACTTTCCGCATTCTCTTTTCGACGAGTACGTAATGTAACGACAGACAGACAGACAGACAAGGGGAGAGAGGCCAGGTGGACTGCACTGCCGCATATATTGGCCACTCGGCCAGACGTACGTGTCGGTTTCTTCCCCGCTGCCTGTGGATGGGCGGAGCCAGTGGGGGCGGAGAAGAGGGGACACGCCCTGTGTACTGCCCTTCTGCTGTCCCCGTGTGAATGGGTTTATGTGGTAGCGGTACAGTTACAGACTGGCTTTGTGTTGCATCCATCCTCACTCGGGGTGCGGGCCCCGTACAATTTGAAGCAGATCTTTGTGTAATGACAACACTCAGCGTCGGCTCGACCTTCCGCTGATGCAGGGCAGCATGCTGGTCACTTCTATGGAAGAGATCTGCCAGATCCTTTCTCAAGCGCATCGTGCGAGCTAAAGGAAGAGCCTGTCGATCGACTTATAGAAAAAAAACTTTGCAAAGGCTTTCAGAAAGGTTCTCCTGCTGAAAGCATTCGCATGATGGTGTATTCCAGCGCGATGCACAGTTTGCTGGTCGTCCTGTTGGGCACCTTGGCCGTCACGTGGTGGCGCGTCGGTCCAAGGGTCCACCTGACGGACATCGATAAGTGGATGGATAGTAAGCCGGTCGGGTGGCTCTCCGACCTTGTCATGACCCCGCCGGGAAGGGCCACCGCCCAAATGCTCCAAAAGAAAGGCAGCGGGGGGGCGCACAAGACGTCTGAGCTCGTAAGAAAGATCCACACCGGAATGCACCGACATTGGAAGCGTTCCTGGCTTGTATGTGTCCATGCAGGCCAGGGAGCCTACGTGGCCATCCATGGACACCGCCAAGAAGTGGACGCGTAAGTAACGGAGCGATGAAAGAACAGACGGGAATGGGCACACACCAGATGTGTTGTGTTCTGTGCAGGTCGTTCGTTGTGCAAGCATCTGCTCATCAACCACCGCCCCACCCCGTCGCTGTTGTATCTGCTCGAGAGCCTGGCCCCAACCGTCGAGAGCGTCGTGCTGCAGGGTTCGGTGTCCACTGAGAAGGAGGCACTGGGGCTGCAGCACAACCGCCGCCAGGTGACCGACCGCCGCGTGCGCCTGGCCTTCGAGCGCATGATGCGCGACAAGACCGGCCAATTCAAGAAGATCGACCTGCCGGACAACGAGGAGCCCGTCGCATTCCCCCACCTCAAGGAGGCCACCGTCGGTACCGTGTGGTCCCACATCGCAGACGAGCGCAACTACGATCTAGGGGCCCTCAAGCGTCTGTCTGCCATCGACGCGGGGCAGTATGGGCAGCGCCCGTGGATACAGCGTGCATCAGACGGCCTCTCGTCCATTCAGTTCATCCATGACAAGGTGACGGCAGGGGAGAGAGAGGGGGGATGAGGGGCGATCAACTGAGGATTGGGTGGCTGTTGTCTGTGTGTTGTCAGGGTGATGTCATGTGTGAGGAGGAAGTGGTCCTCGCCGACGTGGCACAAGCTATCGCCAACACTCCCACAGGTGAGGCAGACGCACACCAGCCAGACATCTGGCGGCACAGATCACATCAGCCTTTTCTGTCCAATGTTATGCCAGCTGACACGATTTCGTCACTCACCGGCACCCGGCTCACATTCCGCAGTCCCAGGCACCAGTTCCATGGTCGAAGTGGCCAGGGATACTACGGCGAGCCGCCATACAGCCGCTTCTACGGCACGTACGGCGGCAACGATCCCGACACACTGATGCCCGAGGTCATCGGCAACAACACGGGCGGCCCCATGTGGGAGATCGAGATGTGTTTGGGGGACAGAGCCATCAACTCATCGGACGACATACAGGTGTGTGAGATTGATGACAGCCACACGGATCCAGATCACACGCCTGCATTCATGGCTTGTGTCCTTGTTATGCATGTAATGCATCAGAAGTTGCAAAGCTTCCTCAGCACGTGTCTTGCTGCCGATGCAGCGGAGACATACACCAGCACCGGCACCGAGGGCCTCAAGATCCACCTGCCCTTCACCGGCGACACCAATGCCATCGCAGCCTCCCTCCCGACCGTCCAAGTGTGTTGCCAGCAGGCCCAGAGGGTCACCCTCGACGGCCATCCGCTGCCCAGCACCGTGATGGCAGCTCCAGGGCTCGACACACTCGTGTCTGAGGGGGACCGGGGCATGGAGGCGTATGCGGGCGGCGTGTCGGGTGTCCTGGGCGCGTTGTCTTCACTCGAGCGAGCCATGTTTGAGCTGAGCGTCCAGGCGAACGACCAGCCTCTGCTCTGCATGGTGCCTGAGGGTGTGAGCCATCTCCCTGCTGAAGGCGAGAGCATCACACTGCAGGTCAAGTGCCGTTTTGCCGCACAACAGCCTGCCTATGGCCTCTTCGGTTACTATCACGATGAGGCCAACATGTACATGCATCAGAATGTGTCAGTCGGCTGGCGTGTGTACGGCGGGGAGGGGGAGGCAGGCATCCGCCCCAAAGACAACCACACACAGGTGGGCAAGACTTGCAACCGCCAATTTGCCGCAAATGCCAATGCCTTGCGTGTGCGTGTGCGTGAACAGATGTGCCTTGAGGGGAAGACGCCGCCGACCACGACAAGGACCACGAGGCGCTTTGTAATGGTGACATCGCCAAAGCGAGTACCCGTCCGCATCGTCGTCAAGAGACGGAACAGCAACAGAGGGTCCATACAGCTGCCGGGGATCTGGAGGCACTTGGCTGCCATCGTCGCCCCTTTCAGCCAGGCCGTCACCACCCGGGCGCCGGCGTCCATGCAGCCAGTGAGCGGCA